>VONZ01002535.1:0-47261 GCA_012976165.1 Labeo catla
GCACTGCATGTTTTGTATGTCTCCCTTATGTGAGACACCCAGTTCAGGTCTTCTCTACTAAGGCAGTCTCTACTAATGAGCTGATGAGTTGAATCAGGTGTGTTTGATGAAGGGGGACATACAAAATGTGCAGGGTTGGGGGCCTCCGGGACAGATTTGAAACCCCCGGCCATACACCCTTCCCTCTGAGTTTGAAGTAATTTCAAGTATATCCTTTTCAATTGATGGTGTAATCAAAAACTGCTGATATTGGACAAGGCTGACAGCATATCTGGTGGGCCCTGGAACCATTTTGTTGACATTAGTAGCACTAAGTCTTCTCAGTCATCAAGTGGTGAGCGGGACCATAATAACTTTCCATTTGTGTAAGCTAATGTGTCTGCTGGTGGTTGAGAGACAACAGAAGATCAACACTAGGAGTCTCATTCTCATGTGAAGAGGATGCCTCATAATCAGGATCCTCCTCTGCATTATCATCTATCTCAGACACGTGTCACTCTGTCACTTTCACTATCAAAAAAAAAAAAGTGACAAAATCTTATTGACAGAAAACCTTTGCTTAGAGGCCATCAATGGAGAGAAAGCATAAAGAGAGAGCCAACAAAACACAAAGAAGAATGATTCAGAAGGCTTCTGTGTGAGCATTTATGTATTTGCTCTGCTCTTGCTCAATTCGCTTTTCTTCCTTTTCTCATCACGTCACATCGGAAAAGTGGGAATCAACTGCTTAACGAGCGTTTTATAATAATGTATTAATAAGGGGTAGGTTGAAGTAAATTCATTGTAAATAGCTATCAATTTGTGCGTTTAAAAGGATTCTTGCTGTCGCAGTGTTTCTGCTGTTTTCTGCGTCAGTGTTGTTAAGAATGACAGCCCTTTTTCATCTGCCTTAAAACTAGTTTTCTCACAATTTAACGAGTTTAATCTCACCATTTAATCTCGAATTTTTTTCTCGCAATTTAACGACTTTAATCTCGAGATGGTTTTATTTTTTTTTTATTGTGTGGCCCTAGTCTTCTTCTGTAGAATATATAAAATTATAGTAAATGTTATAAAATTATAGCATTGTCCTCAGTATCACCCAAAAAATGTATATAAACTTTTGAGATTTCGTATGTTTTATACAAAAAAGAGCCTGGGGTCAAATTGACCCCGAGTACAACCGATGTGACAAAATGGGTAGAGGACATTAAAAAAATATCATCATGTTAATTTTATGTTTGCAGAGTTGTCCTCATTAAATTAGGAAAAGTCATTAAATTTGAAGCAAAAAATAAATGTTAATCATATTTTTACAGGCGTTAAACATTGCATGGGGTCAATTGACCCCAAGGGTAATAGGAGGGTTAATTCAAGTGTGCTATTAGAATACTTCTTTTAAACTAAAACAGGAAAGTATACGTTCAGTCTACCTTTTATGTACTTCTCAGAAATGTGCTTTATATACTTATCATAAATATACTTAAAATGACATTTAAATATACTTGACTTATACTTACAAAAAGTCTAAATATACTATATTTACAGTAAATATACTATCAATATACTTATACTAAATATACTATACAGATATACTGAGGGCTATACTTGTGCTCTGAGAATCTGTGTTGTCATTTTTATACACGAGAGATGCTATTACACATCTTATGTACAGAATTTCCAAAACACAAGTGAATAAGAAACCAAAACAGATGCTTCCACACTGTAAAAAAATGCCAATACATATTTTCCATTTTATGAAACAGTCTCAAATACTAAAAAATGCTATTTTCTTGAAACTATATAAAAACCAACAAAATTACCCCAAATGCTGTCCTAACTTGTCAAACACAGTTGTCTGAACTAGAATTTCATGCTGTTGAAATTTTAAGGCTTTGTAAGTTCCCAGCATGCATTGCAGCATAAATAAACTATCCAGTTACTGTTATAGGATTGTTTTGCTGTTTGCTGACTTCGTTTAAACTTTTTTGTTGTCGTTTTGTCATTATTGTTAGTTATTTGTTGTACTGTGATGTAAAGACCTCATCTTATTAATATTTGCTGATTGCCACTGTTCTTGAGAGTTGTGTATGTAGTTTTGAGGCCTAGATTATTTTCAACCACGTATATCCCTTTTACTGGATACGAGGTTTTTTTCACCGGGAGAGAGTTGTAAGACCGCGTATTGATGTCTTTTCATTTCCTAATGATTATTTGAAAGAGCGTTATCGGTTTTCAAAAGAATCACTAATTTATTTAACACATCTCTTGAAACCGCATATTGCAACTGTCACAAACTGCTGGTCTGTGCTTAGCACAGAAAACATTCTGTGCATATCACTTCGGTTTTTTGTGTCAGGGCATTTTTTGTACAATGTGGGCGATGCAGAGCATGTGGGAAAGGCAACTGTGTGTAGAGCTGTTGGCACAGTATGTCTGGCACTTAAATGTTTCTTACACACGTTTGTACAGCTCCCTGGCCATAAACCTATGTGTGTTATTAAAGAGGAATTCCAGAGTGGCAGGTTTGTCCTTTGTAGTAAAATCTATGACGCATATTTAATATGTAGTCATACTATTTATATCTATACATGTATTCATCCTGCACACACACTTGATACTTCCATATATGACTTTCTATTTCAGGGTTTCCAAATGTAATTGGGTGCATTGATGGCACCCACATTCCTATTAAAGCTCCTTCAATAGATGAGGGAGACTATGTTAATAGGAAATCTATTCATAGTATCAATGTGCAGGTAACAACTTAATTTTGTGTCCTTAATTTTTTGCCTTGTTAAAATCATTAAACTCATTACTTTTTTCCACTAACTATAGATAATATGTGAGGCAACCCACATCATTACTAATGTGGAGGCAAAATGGCCAGGATCTGTGCATCATTATGCCAGACATTTCAGCAGTGTATGTTTTGCTTTATACAATGTTTTTTTTTTCTTTTTACTATATTTGTATTGTACACTTGAATCATTACAGGACAGTACAATGGTTACTTGCTGGGGCACAGAGGATACCCTTGTCTGCCCTATTTAATGACACCCTACCCTGAACCTGATCCTGGACCACAGACACGCTTTAACCTGGCTCACAGCCGAACACGGGCCAAGGTGGAGATGACCATAGAGGTCCTCAAGTATAGGTTTCAGTGTCTGCGTGGGCTCCGGGTAAGTCCAGAGAGGGCATGCGACATCATAGTGGCTTGTGTTGTGCTTCACAACATTGTCACCATCCTTGTATTGAAGAAGATGGCCCAGAGGAACCCCTAAAGATTTTTGCACACAACAGAGATGGAAGACTTTTGAGAGACAGAATTTGTCAAAATTACTTTTATTAAATTGTTTGCACTGGTCTGCTGTGCAGTTCATTTCTTTATTTCCTGAAAAACAATGAAAGCAAAAAATGAAATAAAATGTGTTTTTTTTTTTATTACATTGCTTTATATACACAATGCTTTTAACATGCAACAGATTAATATTCACACAAGTTCTCACCTTAAGGCGATGCTCCAGTAATTCAAGTAATTCAGTGTTGCTTTTTTAATGAATAGCCTTTTCTCTTCCATTTGAAGCTGTATAATGTCCACCTCCATGTCACTTTTTCTTATTTGTTTTTTAAGATGGACCTTATACAGCTCCTTTGCTGGCAACTGGGAAGGCAAAAAAATTAAATGAGATTCTGTCAGACAATAAAATTAAAATATGGACAACTGCACACAAATTCTTACACTGCTTAGATTGTGCATTGAGGTTGAAGGACCTTCATCTGTGGGCAAATCCCCAGGTATGTACTGTGAAAGGACAATGACAGTTTGTTACTGTAATGTAAAAAAGGGGGCTTGCATTATAATGGTATGCATCATACCACAGTGGATCTACCAGCATTGTCCACTTCTGTCACAGCAGATGTGGTCTCTTCATCGTCATCTTCATCCTTCAGTGGAAATATGCAAGTATACATTATCTGGCAAAAAGAAAAAAAACAAAATATCTAAAAGCAACTAAAGGACTGTGTTCTTTCTGTAGGGTCCAATAATACAATCCCTCTATCAGTATCTATAAGAAAATACAACCCATAAAATTCTCAATATTATCAAAGAAAAACCAATAATGCAGGAAAAAAACATGTCAAAGTAATACAACTAAGATCACAGTAGCCTATACATCATATGCAGTTAAATAAAGTAAGCCTGCATAAAAACGTTAAGCATGTTCAAAAAGCCTTTAAGTGACAGAGATAGTAATTTATTAAGTCAAATAATGAAAACAAATCATAGTGGTAAACTTACATGTCACCATGTTACTTGTGGTGCATGGTGTGTGTGATGAAGTGCCCCCTGGAATGCCAGCAACCACTGGTCGCCCTTTATTAAGGGACAGAGCCAGCTCCTCAGATGGGGTGAGGGGAGGTGGTGGTGGGCCCCCGCCAGTTAGACAGGCTTCAGCTTTCTTTCTATTAGCTACATGACAGAAAGAATATACTAAATTGTGTTTAATAAACAGTTCAGTAATTGTGTAATCAAATATTACCTTTTTGCAGAATGTTTTTGTTTCATTTTGACTTGGCTCAAAGTTCTTCTGGCTCCAGAAGGATTACACCTTATTAAATAAGAAATCATATATTCCTAGTCAATATACATTGTTATTTTAACTTAAAGAAATGAATGGCAGGAAAAGTAAATGCTTTCATAGTGATTTAACAGTCAAAAGGATGCAGAAGGGGTGTTTAATTATTTTGCATTATAATAAAAGGGGAGGCGATATTAAATTTGCAATTTAACACATTCATGCATTACTCTGTCTGTTATTTTTTGCCAAGCCAACTCTCTTTCTTTAGCCGATGCAGCCGTATTGCTTTTTTTCATTATTATTGGCTTGAATTCTTCATATGCGTGCATTAAAACCTCCAACTCCGCCTCTGTGAAGTATGCCGCTCTGTTTTTTTTACTTTGATTTTCCATTTTGACTCGTGAAATCGATGATCCATTGAAAACGTCTTTATATATGCACTGTGCACACGCATTAACTCTGGGTAACCAAGACATACTCTTTTGGAACCGACATACTCATGGTATGCAGGTTTTGGGTAAATCAACCCAGAGGTTATGATTTACCAAATAGTAAGTTAACCAAGCTTTCTGGAATGCCCCCAGATATTCATATAACAAAATATATACAAATCAATACCTAAATAGGTACATAGTAGAGGTTGACCGATGTATCGGTTTTGCCGATTAATCAGCACCGATAGTTGATTGGTAGAACTATCAGTTATCGGTAAAAATCCATGCCGATAGTTTTTTCCAGGTTGGGTCCGTTGCTGGAGCGTCCCTATAGTCTTTGTTATACAGCACAAGAGCGGCCTCTAGTGGCGGAAATCACTGACAGCACGTGCTGTTTGTTTAGACGCGTGACACTGCGCGCTGCACAGAGCGGGACACTTCAAAGGCAGATTTAAAACATCGACAACGAAACGGTGTGTACTGTAGTGCATGTATTCATGTCATTACTAAGTGATGAATTTGTTGACTAGATGCTGCATTAGTAGAGAAATGACAGCAGTATACTTTTACCCATTTGATGATCAAATAAAGTCTTGTAGACCGCCGCTTGAATTGAATGCGACGTGTCCAGTGTGTGTGATACCGGATAGCTGCGAGTTCTTCTAGACGTGGTGCTGTACTTTTGCCCGTTGTGTGACAAACATATTTTATATTTTGATTAGATAACCACAAATGTTCTAGAATATAAGCAGTTAATTTGTGAAAGTACACAATATCCATATGTATGCTATTTCAATACTGTGGCCTTTGTGTAGATATTTAAAGATGGCCATCTTTAGCTTGATTGTTGATGTAATGGTAGCACTTTACAATATGAGTCCATTTGTAACATTAAGATTGATAAAAGCTGTAGAATAGAAGTATTGTTCTTTGTTAGAGTGTGTTAATTTCAGCATTCACTGATGTATTTAAAAAAACTTGTTGCTTTTGTTAACATTAATAAACAATGAATTAACTGTAATGATCAATGTATAATTAATATTAATATTTGTATTCATTTACAAAGTATGGTTCAGTAGGCTACTTTTTTTTGTGGAGCACTATTTATTTTCTGTTCAGTATCCTTTTTTTAAAAATATTGGTCGATTAATCGGTATCGGCCAGTGTGGTCCAACCTTTTTATCGGTATCGGTAAAATCCAATATCGGTCGACCTCTAGTACATAGTAATATACTTAAAGTATGATTTAAAGTTCATTAAAAAAAAGTATGAGTAAACTTGCAGTATAAAACTACTAAACTAGTAGTTTACTGAGACTATACTTAAAAGTGCACTAAAATGCATAAAAAAGTATTTAATTAGTAAACTATCGGTATACCTATAAGTTCACTTTTAGCATACTTGTAGTACAAACTGAAAACTACTGTTTACTACTAGTTTACTACTTTTATACTTAAAGTATATTTAAAGTATACTTTTATATACTAGAACGTGGGCCAATTTAGTCCCAAGGAGTATTAAAATAGTACACTTAAAAGTATACTACTAGTATACTGATATTTGTATACTTACTACATAAAGTATACTTAAAAATATACTTGAACTTTACTGAAGAATACTTCATAAAATAAACTTGAAGTATACTTCTTTTTGTTAAGGGGACACATGACTGTCTCCCTTTTTTTTTTTTTAAATTTTTGGTACTGAGGGTGGGGGTGATGCAAAGGAGCCAGGATCAGTGGAAAGGTGAGTAGAGACTGGAGACTTGGTAACAGAAGAAGCTGGGGGTGGGGGTGTCAGGCATGCAGCTGCAGAGGGAGATGGAGTTGGTGCTGCTAAAAATGTTTCTGGCTTAGAACACTTGGAAACATGCCGTATGTATTAGTCCTTTTGTATAACCATCTGGTTGCAGTAAAGACAGTGAAAATGGGCTGTGGTCCGGCACGGTTTAATGCATTTTGAAATTAAGTACCCTGTTGGATTATAAGAACAATGTTATCAACACTGTAGAGCATGCACAGCAAGTTTAAAAAAACATAGTCAATCAACAACATTCTCATCACTTTAGTGGTTCCCAAGAAACTACAGCTCATTTTGTCTGTCTTGACTTTGAAATGTAAGTACATGTTTAGATTCTACATATATATATATATATATATATATATATATAATGAGGTATTAGGGTTAGGGTATAAAAATGAAAGCTGAATCGATGCACTTATACTTTATCAGGATATAGGAAGGAACATTATGGACATTATAGAAAGAAACAGCAGTGTTGCTAGCTTATTACTTAATGTGCCTGTGTGAAGTCAACATTTTAAGTCTCGGTAACTTTACCATGCCTCAAAGCAAACCGATGTAACATAGCAATCATTATGCTGTTAATTTCACTTCATGCCTAACTAACGATTGCGTGTGCCACATTACAATCCTTGAGAATTAATTGAAAACATTTCTAATAAGCAAAAATATACAGTATGACAAATACTTTTGCAATTACACTTGGTAATGAACCAAAGATTTAACTTATGTACTTCCAGACATAGCAAACAACCTTTTCTTCTTTTTAGCGATTAAAAAAACAACACAAACAACTCCTTCAACTTGTCTTCTTGACACTCCTTCCAGCTTCAAATGAGAACGTGACGTAGTTGGATATAGGCGAGGCTTGAACGTAACATCCGGGTGGGCAGGGTTGGATGCTTGACGTATTTTAACGTGGGCGTAACGTCTGACGTCACGCATGGATGTGGGCGGGGTTGGATGTTCACTGCAGGCTGCAGCGAGACGCTCCTTGTTGTTTTGGTCATGCACTCCTTTTTCCATGCTGTGTTTTTATTGGTGTCTACCTGGTTCAGCTGTGTTCCATTTCCTGTTTGGCCCTGTGTTTGTGTATATTACGCCCCAGTCTCCCATTGTCTGTTGTGAGTTGTTGATAAATGTTACCTCCTGTGTTTCTTGTTACACCTGCTTGGTTTTGTCATGTATTTTGGACATATATCTCTGTGCATTATCATTAAAGGATCTTAAACTGCATTTGGACCCACTGCCTCTTGCCTGCTTGTGCTCAATCGTAACAGAACAACTCACCACAACAAGGGATCCAGCAGTTTTCATCGTGCGCCCACAACAAGGTACTCATTGTGACCCTATGAAGAAACTTTGTTCTATTTATCAATAGGGGATGTAATATTGAAGCTTATGTGGAAGAGTTTCCTTTGCATTGCTACCTTGTGACGATGCGATGCTGAGGGTAGAGTTGGGGTACTCGGACTCGAGTCCAGTCTCGAGTACAATTTTTAGCAGACTCGGACTTGACTCGGACTCAAGCATTTCAGACTCTGAAAATATTCAGAGTCCAACCGAGTCCAGGGAAAGCCCTTACGAAAATTAACCATGGTTTAACTATGGTTTTTGTAGTAAAACCACAGTAACCACAAAATTAACTGTGGTTTTACTACAGTAACCATGGTTTTTGTAGTAAAGTCACAGTACCTACAGTATTGAAAGTGAAACCATAGTAATGACAAAATAAAGCACACATCTATAGCTTAACTTTTTTCCAGTAAAACCATAAAAGTGTGCTGACACTTTTATATCCTGGAAGAAAGAAATAAGCATGATTTTTTAAAGAAAGAAAGAAATAAGTAAATAAATAAATAAATAAAAATTATTTTATTGTCACTGTATATCACCAAAAAAAATTAACATGGTTACTGTAGTCATGGTTTATTACAGTTTTACTATAGCATTACTACAATATAACTGTAGTAAAGCATGGTATATGTTTTTTTAAAACCATACTTCGCACCAAAAAACTATGGCTACTAGTCATGGTCAACTACAGTTTTACTATAGTAAAACCACGGTTAATTTTCGTAAGGGAGTTGACTGAAATGTCACTGACTCGAAAACTGCATTATCACGAAAGTGATATTCAGTATTTGCATGTTTGTTCAAAGGGTTACTTGAAAGCCGGCGGGTTTATGTGCGCACACACTAAAAGCGTGCTCACAGAATGTGCCTCTCAGTCAGTGTGCGAATGCAGAGTTCTCTTTCGCTTAAGTTCTATTAAAGTTCTGTTATTGCTACACACATGCTCGTCTTGGAGACTATTCATGTAAATGCATTCAGTTTTGTCTTAAATAAACCTAAACAGTTGGGAGAAGTACTGATGTGTCAAAAATTTTTTGAAAAAAAAAGTGTTTTTTTTTTTACATTTATTACTTCATCAAATGTCTGTAGTAGGCTGATTCTGTAATAGCCTTTAGATTAGAACCATCTGAAAAACCAAAAAAAAAACCCTAAAAATTCTTATTTTTTAATAATTATTTTTTAAAAAAGAGTTTATTTTTTTTTAAATATTTCACATTTGTATTTTAGATTAATATATTTATTTATCCATTTGCTTGTAAGTATTAGTTTACTTGCCTTCAGTAACCAAATGTTTTACTTGAACTAATATTTGCTGTATTGAAATTATTATTATTTTTTTAAATATGGTGGCAGTTTCTGGCTTCAAAAAAAAAAAAATTTTTTCTAACATCTTTGCGGCAATAGTTTTGATGGGTCCAAAACCACCTTGGGTGTGAGGTGCATTTTCTCCTCTTAAGGTCCCATTCACCAAGGTATCTACTCCTTTACCCCCACCCTTGTATTTATACATTTTACTATAATGATGAACAAAGTCAAGTCCCGCCCTATAATTTTTCACATTCTAAAACCTGTTTCACTCTTAAATATGTCACAATATATAAGTCAGCCATAACTTCTGTTACAAGACTTTTGTTTGCCAAGTTTGCTAAGCAGAGCAGGACACTAATTATGAGATGGTGTGATAACAAAGAGGTTTGCTTTTCTTAAATTTCAATTGACATTGCGTTGTAAAGTTTAAAAACAGGGATGCCCACACTTGGTCCTGGTCCTTGGTTTAGCTCCAACTTGCCTCAACACACCTGCCCCAGGGGGTTTCTAGTATGCCTAGTAAGAGCTTGATCAGGTGTGTCTTGAGTCAGACTTGACCCATTTTGGACTCTGACTCGTCTCGGAGTCAATTGGTTAAAGACTCGGACTTGACTTGAACTCTACTTAGAAGGACTCGAACCCAGCACTAGCTGAGGGACTGTTTTTGGAGTGGGCTTGACCTGGATATTAGCCTTAACTTGCCTGACGAGGATCCAGGCTGGATCCTAGTGCTATATATTGACTTTATTTTACTGTGCTGTGGCTCCAAATTTACCGTGGGGGATGTGGAAGATGAAGAGTCCCCTAAACATTTTTTGGGGGGGGCAGGCAGTAGGCCGTGGGCTCCAGTGGCCACGGAGTCTGGACAATCAGGATTGCCACCATGCCACACACTGATGATTGCAAGTCCAGTGTTCGTCACCACTCCCATGCCACAGCCAGAATGAACTCCCAAGATGGCTACCATGTTCCAGGCAGAGTTAACTCAGAAGATGGCCACAGTCAACGTCCATGCTCAAGATTAACGTCACGCTTCAGCCAGAGTCAGCACTCAAGATGGCCGCCATGCTTCAGCCAGAGTCAGTTCCCAGGATGGCCACCAGGCCACAGCCAGAGCCACCACGTGCCAGAGCTGTTTTTTTACCTGCCACCTCATTGGCCAGAGTTGCCACTTCACCTGTCTGGTCCGCCATGCCAGAGCCTCTAGCCGTTATGAAAGTTACACCAAGGTCTTCAGCCACCATGGATTTTGGTCATGGACTCCGATTCCCATC
This sequence comes from Labeo catla, assembly GCA_012976165.1. Taxonomy (NCBI): domain Eukaryota; kingdom Metazoa; phylum Chordata; class Actinopteri; order Cypriniformes; family Cyprinidae; genus Labeo; species Labeo catla. Next base: position 10,741 of record VONZ01002535.1, read on the forward strand.
ATGCTGTATTTTTTATTAGTGTCTATCTGATTCAGCTGTGTTCCATTTCCTGTTTGGTCCTTTGTTTGTGTATATTAAGCATCAGTCTCCCATTGTCTGTTGTGAGTTGTTGATAAATGTTACCTCCTGTGTTTCTTGTTACACCCGCTTGGTTTGGTCATGTATTTTGGACGTATATCTGCATTTGGACCCCCTGCCTGTTGCCTCCTTGTGCTCCATCGTAACAGGAGTAATGCTACTTGGCTTTTTTTTAAGGCAATCGATTTGCATGGTTTTAACAAGTAAACTGGATTGCTTTTAAAGTAAAGTAAAATTAGAAATTTCAAGTTGCATGCAGAAAATGTCACATTACCTCAACTTGCATAAATCAGTAGTTTGGAATACTCACAAAGTATATTTAATTTGAAATTATTTAGTTGTTAAAAATAGTAATTCTGAGTAACTTGTACTAAAGATGAGTAAATCTAAAGTAAACGATCAAGTATATGTTACAATTTTTTTTTAAGTTACTGGAACTCTCTTGTAAGTGTACAATACTATATAGGCGTTAGGTGTTAATACTACATACTATTCCCATTTCAATTTACTTGTTTTTTTTATGGTTTACTAATTGGATTTTACAGTGTATACACCACATTTTGCAACCTGGAGCAAGAGGGTCTACTAAATTCAGATGATGAAGTTCACCTGTATGCACTGCACTGGAGCTTTTCCCCACACATACAAAGACACCAACACTTCTTTAAAGATACTTGGAATCACCGTAGACTTAGAAAAGAGGGTAATCAATCACCTTGAACATGTCATTGACTGGAGGAAGATCTTTCACAGGTTTACATTGCACATTTTTTTGTAATATTTTTGAATTTACAAATATTTCATATTGGCAGGGCACCTTACATACAAATGAAAGATATAGCATGCATGCTTCATGGAAAAGCATGTATAATTGATATTTATAATAATAGTAACTTTATCCATTTTATATATAAAATGATGAGGAAAGTAAGAAATTAGATATGTGCATAATCCATGTCAGGTTTTATTTCCATGAAATTTTAATCTGTAATTGATGGATGCTGATTTTTGTGTGAAACAATGGTGAATTCTCTTTTTTTCTGTCTTTATTGTTTGTTTACAAACACACTAGCTTTTTTACTTTGTGCATGAACAAGTATTTACAGATAACTAAATCCTAAACACTTAAAATAATACACACAACCACAGGTTTAAATTGCCTTTATTTTCATTAAATATAGTTGTTAACACAACATTTTTCATAATTTAAACATGTATACAATATTTCTTACATTGCAAATATAAAATGATTTACAGCAAAGACACTGAGTTATAGATTAAGTAAAACATACACAGACTTATAATGCAAGGAATGCAAGTCAGCAGCACTAAGAGCTACCTGAAGAGGATGCAAAATATCCACACTCATTGTGACAGCCCTTTCCCAGGAGCTGGGTTACACAAAAACTACCCAAACACCAAACACTTTAAAAAAAAAGTGGTGTTTTAATAAAATAACCTATGATTTATGTAGAGTACATGTGCACACTATAAAAGCAATTGATGTAAGCTGGTAATTACCTAAGTTGGTGCACTCAGAGATCTGCTTATCTCTGGTTATGCTTGCCCTCCTGGACCTGAGAGCTTATCTATCGGAGTTTTCCCATGCCCAAGATTCTAGCCACAAGCTCATAACTTCCCTGGCACAAAGCAACCCCGATTTAGATTTCTAACAAAAGTAAGTGCAAATTAGCCATCTTGACCTAGCCATGCAAAATTTTGTGTCAGGCAGGAAATCCAAAGATTCAAGGAGCAGCTGTCACAGCCCATAAACGAACAGACTCCCTTTGACTTTTGGGCTGTACATGGCTCTACCTATCAACATCCAAAACACCTGGCACAAGACCTTCTTGCTGTACTCACATCTCAGGCATTTGCTGAGAGAGTTTTCAGTATCGCAGGTGACCTGAGTCAGGGCCGTCAGAACCTTTTCACTATATTCTAATTTTTTGAGATGCACCTGTTTAACCTAGTCTATAATGTTGCTTTAATAGATATCATATATAGACCATTCGGAATTCTAAAGTGTTCATAGTGTCTAGTTCATAGCAGTCCCCACCTATAATGACTGTAAAAATGTTAATAAAAACATCACTATATGATTTTTATAATTTCCCGTCCATATATGTTTGATATCTATTTTTCATAAATTCTCTGGATTCACTAATGGCTCATTTCCACTGAGCGATAAGGATCAGTACAGTACGTTTTCACCACCAACAGTACCATTACTTTAGGCATGGTAAAGTAGTGACCGAAGATATAGCCATTTCTCAATATTGGCATAAAGCACAACTTTGCCTCTTTTAGGTTAAATGCCAATTATTGAGTAATAATAATAATAATAATAGCCTTTATAAAAGTATAAGTACAAAGTATAAGAGACTTAAATGAGAGGAAATCCAGTCAAACGTATGCTACAAAGTCAACACTGTATAGTTCGGAGTACAGACTGGTGAGTCTAAGAAAGTACATCCCTGTCCAAATACCCACACTTGCGGTCTTTGCACTTGACTACTTATATGACGTGTTTTCAAAGATATGCAAAGTTTTGGAACCAGTGACCAAATGCTAGGGTAGCTGGGAAAAAAACTTTTTTTTTCTTCATTAAATAGTAAATTGAACTTTGAATGTCTGCATCATCAGGAGGATATGCTTGTCCCCTATCTAAACATGGCTTTGCTCTGCATACAGAATCTGTCTCTTGATTATTCACATCTGGATCTGGCTTGATATCACTTGCTGCTGTCATGAACAGATGTCAGTCAGTACTGAAATGATGCTATTTTTCAGTTGATTTATGAAGACATGACTGTCTTGCTTTGGCGCATGGATAGTGCCAGAACTTCTTTTTTAGATATATGCAGCTATTACCCTGCCCAGTCTGCTGTAGTATGAGACTTTTGGCTCATACATTGAAATTATCTTTTTGGATGGAGGCCTTCCAACAGTCACCAACATGCCATTTTTGGCATCAGTGCATTGGCATGATAGGTGACACTTTGCCTGTAATATCTGCTTCCCTTTGTGTTTGTTTTTGTTTGATATGAACCAGCAAGTTCCTGATGCTGATGCTGGGGATGGAGGTGATGCTGCTGATGCTGGGGATGGAGAAGGTGGTGGTGCTGGGGGTGGTGTTGATGCTGGAGATGGTGGTGGTGGTGCTCATGCTGGGGATGAAGGAGATTCTGCTGATGCTGGGGATGGAGGTGGTGATGCTGATGATGGAGATGGAGGTGGTGGTAAAAATACTAATAAAAATATGGCAAAAATAAAGTGAAAGCATAAGCAAAGTATTATTACTAAAGTATTACAAATGTTACACTTTTACTATAGTAAAACCACAGTTAAATTTCTTAAAGGAATTTGTGTTTGTGTATAATTTTTTATAACTGTACTGTATTAAAGGTTTAATGTTTTAAGAAAAAAAGATACCTGAAATTGCTATGAAATCCTGATCTGAAACAAATGATTTGCGTACCTGCACCAAAGGCCCGATCTAACGATTTGCAATAGGCACTCTGAAGTCCCGACCTGAAGTAAATGACTTGCGATATGTAAAACAAATAAAACAAATTATTCACAATACGCAATTGGAGCACTTCAAAATAGTGAATCATTTTGCCACGCAATGGTTTAAATGATTTAGAGTTTCAGAAAGCTCTGTTTCACCCATCATTACAAGCTTTTTAAAATCGTCACAAGTGATGAAGAAATTTGAAAATGAATGACTTTAATTTGATCTGGTTTTTGCTAGTGAATCGCTTGAAATGAATGATCAAAGTCACAAGTTTGAATCAGTCAGAGTGGTTCCAGCATAAATGACTCAATTGGTTCATCTGTTCCTCTTTTCACATCTTCAGCCAGGTCTACACAACACTGTCAGTACTACTACTAGCTTGATTGTTTTCTGACATTAACTGAAATAAGTGGAAAAAGCATGATGTTTTTTGAATTGCATGAATTTTGCATGAAAATGTGTGCTTATTGACAAAATTAAACACTTATTTCATAAATAAATTATCTTTCAATAATTCAAGCACTATTCAAGTACCTCTTCAGGAGTATTGTTAATTTCAAGGGCTTTCCAGGCCTTAAATTGAAGTCCAGTTCAAGTACTTCAAGCACTTTTGTACAAACCTTGTACGAACCCTGTGTTTAAAGATTGTTTGTACAATAACTTTTTCTTTCTCTTTTTTGTCTTACCATCACCCAGCAACCCAGCAAAGCTTCTGAAATTCTGGGTTGGATGGGAAGTTGCGCCATGGATCCTCAAGCTGGAAGTTGTTCAATCCAATGGACCAAACATATTACCAAAGGCATACACTTGTCAAGAGCGTATTGGCCTGTCAGATCACTATACCTCCCTCTTTGCTCTCACAGCTGACATGATGGTATGTCTGCAGTCTGTGGAGAGTGATTTTGGCCTTGTGTAGATGTTCATGAATTTCTTACAACATGTTAGAATGAGAATGTTGCTTGTTACTGTTGCTCATCTATTAAATATGTCAGAATTATAATTGTTATTGCACTTCTTTACACTGAAATGTCCAATTTTGGCTGTTCACCCACTTTTTGGTTTTATATTTTGTAGTTCAACTGAATTCTGCTTGGGTATTGCATGACCCATGGCTGTGCAGTAAAGGTTTTATATGAAGACTTGATGTTCATTGCGATTATTTTCAATAAAAATCTTATCCAGTAACTCAGTGTTATTTGTTTAAATTACACATGAACTATTAACCAAAAAGAGTATAATGGTTATACATGAAATGGTATATACATGAACATCTTGGATGACAAGGGGGTTGAGTACATTATATGTGAATCTTTGTTTTGGAAGCAGGACTTCTCCTTTAATGAGTAGATTAGGCACACATTTTAATGAAGCCAAATCAGTTTTTTATAACAAGTAAATAGTAATACAATACATTCGTTGACTTTAGACATAACACATAAGACACTGTTTTTCGGCCCCTGTTGGAGTATTTATGTAATTTGAAGAAAGAGTTACTACATCAGTGAACGGATCATTTTGAATGAATTGAAAATGAACAAATCTCTTGAAAGAATCAAAATTTCTATCACAGCAGCGTCTGTTTAAATGCTGAGGGTGCCTCTCCTGAGAGACCAGTCCCTTCCCTGTGCATGCACGCTGGTGTCTTCGTGGGTCCATTTCCGCACTGTCAGAGACATGAACTGCTGGACCTGTGGTCTGGATGAGAATTGCACCCATTATGCGTCTGATGGGCCAGGATGCCAGGCCATTTATCCCCGCAAAGCACCGTAGGTCAATACCGACGAAGCCGGTGGAAGAAGCACCTGCGGCTAACCCTTGGGTTAAGCTTGCACATCTGTAAAACAAAAATCACAATACTAGACGATATATATCGCACTCCCCTACACATAAAGATCAAGGTCACACAACCTCAATACATGTTTCACAGATTTTTTTTAATCAAACACTCTTCCTCGGAAGAACCATGCAAAATGTCATGTATGTAAACAAAATGTAACAACATGGAAGACCTTGTCTCAAAATGTAATATTTAGCAGGAAAAAAAAAATCTAATATTTAAGACAATTTAATGGTCTTAAAATCTGGTAAACTCAAATTTCAGAATCCTGCCTTGTTGCTCTCCACTGCAATAAAAAGCATATTGGGAACAGTTGTAACTGGTATATCATGACACCAGTTAGGAAAGGAGATGTCTAGCAGTGTCGGCAGTGGGTCAGTCAAACACAAAGCAGCAGAAATTTAATCATATTGTATTTTTCCCCCTGATGATTTCTCTCTCCCATGTAATCACAGTGCAAAAGACTGAGGGAAAAAAATCTCTGAAATGCAAATTACATTAAAAATTGTTTCAAACAATAAACATATCTGATATATCACACTAAGGTTGGGTGGTATGAACAAAATTCTATTTCACCGTATGAGTAGTGTTATTTAACGATAATATATTTCATAGTTATTTAAATAAAAATTAGCTTCATATTATAAATAAAAATAATTTAGAAGTGAAAAGGACTTCACCTTATTTCATTACTTTTTTATTTGTAACTTGATAAATACAGTAAATGAAACACGAACTCAGATTAACCTGAGCATAACAACAAATTCCACCATGTGCCACATTTCAGTCTGATGTGGACAAACCCAATTATTATAAACTTTTACATGTGTAATATAAATACCATTTAAATAACGGAAAAATCTGAAATAAGAAAATGTAAATATATATCACACCATCAGAGAGAGACTTCACCTGAATATTAACTGCTTTGATTCGAACTCCAATCCCCATTAGCCCTCATACCTTGAACTGACACCCCTGCACCCAATCACACACACATAAAAGGCGTTCTCAGGCCACACAAAGAAAATTGCCCTTATGCTGCCTCCACCTTTCTGGCGGCTGGTTTCACCATCAAATTCAACTGTCTGTCCATTTCAATAGATTCTCTTTCTGACTAAGAGAAAGCTTGCCATTTATGTGATACAATTTTAAAGAAGCTGCCCAAACTCTTCTTTTGTTTCATAGCAGGAATTTCTGACTCCTCAGTAGCTTTGACTGGTGGCACTGCGACTCCCTCTGCAGACATACTTTGTTCAGCTGCAAGACTCTCCATCTCTGCTGCAACTGTGTCCTTCATGTTGTCCACTTTCTCTGCTTGTATGGATGTATGTAGTTTTAAACTGAGGGTTCAGAAGGGATGCCATGTCATATTTCTCATTCAGATAGTCAAGAATTCTCTGCGGCTAAAAAACCTGTTTTTGAAAAGATGAAGCACAGGTTTCAAATATGAAACACTCACATACTGGTCTCACAGACTCGAGAACTGTAAGACTTCTCTTTCAATGACTCTCCCAGCCACTAGAAAGTGTGGTTTGCTCCCTCTTGCAGTGACCCTCCCAGCCACTGCTGGGCACTGTTCGCCCTATATTGTGAGGATTCTTCTTGCCACCAGATGGCACCACCTGATGTGAACTCTTTTGTTAGCACTTCTCAGTAAGTTAATTTGTACCCACCTGTATTTTGTCCTATTTAAGTCTGGCAGTTTCATTTAGCTGTGTTCAGTCTTGAGCCTATCTTGTTTGGATTACTGTAGTTTTACAAGTGCTGTGTTGTTTCTTTGTTGCCATTTGGCCTTCTTTATGTTTTTTGTTAGCAAAGCTATGACTTCCTTTTTGTTTGTGGTTGAAGACTGAGACCGAGTAAAGACTGCTTGTTTTCTGAGCCTCCTGGTCATACCGCCCAGCCCTATATATCACACAAACAAGCATCCTAAATCAGTCCTTTCAAACCTATATATTTTTCCACAGGACCTCTGACTGTCAGACAGCCAATCCCTTTAGAGCAAAAAAGGGCATTCATAAACTCTTGCGGTTATATTTATTTAATGGAATCTTTACAGTGCAACATACTGCAATCAATTGAGAGTGATGAGAAATTACACACATTTTGAGTTTTTGAAAAAAATAATTAGGGATTGAGTCACAGATATATTATTTCATGATACACAAAGTAAACATGCATAAAAAATTAAGGAACTGTAAATCTGGGCACAGTTTTCAGTCCTGCAGTACAAGTGTAGTAATCAGGATGCAGAATTACAGAGTTTTCAAATGTGTTGTCTTGATTCTCTATAACTTGTATTCTCTGAGTTTTTTTGAGTGAGACTGCTATATCTAGTGGATATATTATTATCTGTGACCTTTAGACTTGTGACAAACCTGTTTTACACACGTCACTAAAACACAGAATCAGGAAAAGAACAAAAGATACATATACATATAGTACAATGGCAGAAGCCAGAATTTCAGTGGATCAGGATGAGTTCATGTGTCCAGTGTGTCTGGATCTCCTAAAGGATCCAGTGACAATCCAGTGTGGACACAGTTACTGTAAGAGCTGTATTACAGACTGCTGGGATCAGGAGGATCAGACGAGAGTCTACAGCTGCCCTCAGTGCAGACAGACCTTCAGCCCAAGACCTGCTTTAGCTAAAAACACCATGCTGACTGAAGTGGTGGAGAAACTGAAGAAGATTAAACTTCCTCCTCACTGTTACGCTGGAGCTGGAGATGTGCAGTGTGACATCTGTACTAGAAGGAAATACAAAGCTGTCAAATCCTGTCTGGTGTGTCTGAACTCTTACTGTCAGAATCACCTTGAACAACATGAGAGTTTGTTTGTAGGAAAGAGACACGGTTTGATTGATGCCACTGGATGACTGCAGGAGGTAATCTGCCATGAACATGAGAAACAACTAGAAATGTACTGTATTACTGACCAACGATGCATTTGTGTGCTGTGTATGAAATATGAACATAAAAACCACAACACTGCATCAGCTGCAGCACAGAGGACAGAAAAACAGGTATGAACTTAATATTTGACCAAAAAAAATAAACATTCTGTCATGATTTATTCATCCCAGACTCACATGACTTTAAAAAGGTAGTGATAAAGTAATCCAGACAACTTCAGTGGTTTAAGCCATGTTTTCTGAAGTAATACAATCACTTTTTATCATGAACACTTTTTATTATTGATTTGGGCTTTTGGAAATTTTCACTCACAGAACGATCACAAAATGTATATTCTGAATAATATATGCATTTTGAATCAAATTAAATTAAATAAACAATGGCTCGCTACTTCACAGATATTGGATTCATCTCAAATGTTCGCATGATAATTTGGTGACAGTAGTTTTATGTGACATTTGTCTTCCAGAAGCAGTTAAAGGAGACACAGAGAAGGTTCCAGCAGAGAATCCAACAGAGAGAGAAAGAACTTAAACAGCTGAGAGAGACTGTGGAGTCTCATAAGGTGAGTCTGGAGAAGAAGAGAAATTTGTCTCAGTATCAGTTTGGAGTCGATCTTTTCAGCCCCACTAAAGCCTAAAATCACTGTGTGTCCTAACAGCGCTCTGCACAGACAGCAGTGCAGGACAGTGAGAGGATCTTCACTAAGCTCATCCGCTCCATTGAGAAAAGCTGCTCTGAGGTGAGACAGATGATCAGAGATCAGGAAAAGGCTGCAGTGAGTCGAGCTGAAGAACAACTGGAGCAAATGAAGCAGGAGATCAATGATCTGAGGAGGAGAAATGCTGAACTGGAGCAGCTTTCTCACACACAGGATCACATCCAGTTCCTGCAGGTAAACAAAATCTAGTAGAATTAGATCATATTAGACTTTAGCAAGATCCTGCTGTGACAGGAGACTCAGAGAGAATTCTGAGTCAGATTCTATGGGTGTAGAATGAGCTGACGACTACATTGTAGTTGTCAGGAATTATGTGTTGGAAGGAGTGTGTTGTGTTAATATATAATAATTAGCCAGACTCTCATCTTCATTTGAAAGAGACCACTTACAAAATGGATATCAGCTCTGGAAAACTTTCAAGAAACATTTCTCTAAACCCTTCTTCCTGGAAGATGTCTGCTCATGTCTGCCGAGTGGCACAGGTCAGTACAGTACAGTACCGTACAATTCAGGATGGTACACCCTAATCTGGCTTGTGTTTCTGTTTTCTGTAGGGTTTGCAGTCTGTATCAGCACCTTCTGAATCTACAGATGTAAATGACCATCCCTTCATTTCTCTCGTCTCTTTTGATGTCCTAAGAGAATCTGTCCGTCAGCTGAGAGACAAACTGGAGGATTTCTGCAGAGAGGAGCTCAAGAAGATCTCTGATGGAAGTAAAGTCATGAGGCCTCATTTATCAACAGTGCATAGAAAAGGTTGTATATTTTGTCCTTATATTTACACACATTCATATATACGAGTACAAATTGGTAGATCTCACACCTTTTGTTAAAATCTATGTACGTGCTGTCGATAAATGAGAGCCCTGGAGATTCATCTGCTCTCAGAAACAAGTCAATCAATTCATATTATGTAGAACATCATATTAGAAATGCCTTTTGACTGGATGCAAGGAGCATTTTCTCAGTTCACACTGTTAATGTCTGTACATTTCCACAGTCATCTTTATTAACATGGATCCCAAGACCAGGAATAACTTCCTACAATGTAAGTCACTAAGCAAACAAGCACAAAAACTCACACTGTTAATGAACTTCCTGTAGAAGGTGAAGGAAAACATGACCACAAGAGTTTTATATTTGATCATGTAAATGATGATTTGCACTGAACATGACAAGTTTAGCTACATGAAAAGTTCAAAAAAAATTCATAATCTTGGATTCTTATGTTTTATCTCCATCAGATTCCCATCAACTCACTGTGGATCTGAACACAGTGAATAAATGGCTCTGTCTGTCTGAGAGGAACAAAGTGATTACTTACACTGTCACAGAGCAGCCGTATCCTGATCATCCGAACAGATTTGATCATTGGTTTCAGGTGTTGTGTAGAGAGAGTGTGTGTGGACGCTGTTACTGGGAGATTGAGTGGAGTGGGATTGTGTGTATATCAGTGTCATATAAGAGCATCGGTAGGAAGGGAGGAGGTGATGAGTGTGGGTTTGGATATAATGATCAGTCCTGGAGTTTGACCTGCTCTCCCTCCAGATACTCATTCAGACACAATAACGAAGTGACTGAACTCCTTGTGAAGTCCATCAGCAGTAGAATCGGAGTGTATGTTGATCACAGTGCAGAAACTCTGTCCTTCTACAGCATCTCTGACACAATGAGCCTCATCCATACAGTCCAAACCACATTCACTCAGCCGCTCTATCCTGGGTTTGCTATTCTTTATTATGGATCAGTAAAACTGTGTTGATGAATCAGAATAGATTGACACGATTCTACCCATAATGCTTTGAGCTGCATGATAAATCAGTGACAGTCTTCAGGCTTCATTAAAAAAAATCAAAGACCTCAGAGATCTGTTAAGTATAGGCGGAGGGTGAACCAACTCCAGAGTAAGACTTAGGGTCCTATTATGCAACTGGTGCAACACAAGTGTTTATTCCTAGTTTCAGCCAGTTATTACTTTACGTCCTGTGCCACGTTATTTAAATAATGAATGAATTTGTGCCTATGCATTACTATTGGTCTGAAAACGATGTGTGTTTAGGTGCATCGTTGGCATGTTGCTATTTTAAGGCTGAAATGGACTGCACCATTGACCAACTGTAACCTTGTCAAATAAAGAGTGTGTTCGTAATATGTGCTTATAGGCAGGTGCACAATACACATACACTCTGCACAGGGACACACAGCAGCACACAAACATGCCAAACATATAAAATGAAAGGATTACATTGAAAAAGATAATTATTGTGTACATTATTATAATAATGCCTACATTTCTTTTTTTTTTTTGGTTTCACTTTCGTCTTTCGTTTTCGCAAACGATCTCATTCAGCAAGGAGGGGAGAGGATGGAAAAGGGGTACACAGAAACTCATTCAAGGGGGCTCGGCCTGTGAATGCTCCCCTTTTCGCCGGCCCTGCTCTCTGGAGAAGCATTAAGTCTTTGTTCTAGCAAATTCCACTGTTTAAATAGCGAATGGCGTGTGCGCAACTGGCTCTTAAAAGGAAAGGGAGATGAGACTTGGGCATGTTACACTCAAAACACACCCATGACTCATTGAGAGAACAGACACAACCCTTTTAGACCATGCGCTCTGTGCGCTGACAGTTTTTCCTATCCTTAAAATAGCAAAAGTGGATTCAAACACGCTCTAAGTGCACCTGCGCTGTGTGGTTTAGACCACACCCTTAGATCATTAAAGTAGGGCCCTAAAATGAGCATAATAGTGTATTATTTTAAATATGCATATAATAAACACATTCTTTTACCAGATACTGTGATTTGAAAACTTTTTTTTAAAACTGTTCCTGTGGTATAAAAATACTGTACAGGCAGAGCAAACGCACTCTTCACAATGCACAAAATATAAAAATAAAGTCTGAAATATTAATTTGGGAGTTTATATTAATGTATCACTGAGGGGAACTGATGGTATTAGATATAGGTATTAGTATTTTCTTTTCATCTAATGCATATTCATATGCACCTCTATAATGCATATTAAAAGAGTGTTTAAGTACATCACTGCTTTGTTTACAGCAGTAACCAAGGAATCACGATATCGCTGCTCCATTTGTTAATTTGCATCTCATTTATGGAATTACTTTTGTGTTCATAATAATGAATGTTTCAAGAAATTTATGAAAATATAAACTGAAACTGAATAAAATGTCTACGCAAAAAAAAAGTTGCAAGCAAAATCTTTACCTTCATTTTTAATACACTGCATGTTTTGCTGGGTTGTTTTTTTTTTCAGTGATCTGTACTCACAAATGCACGTCCACATTTTCCATTTACGCTTCTGTACTCTTCAAGTTTTCAGTTATGCTTCTGAAGTTTACATTTGCCATTCTGGCTCAATTCTCTCATGGGGGTGAGGCTAGGAATGGTGTGTTTTCATTGACTACAGAGTTTTCGATTGACAGCTTACTGAGGTAGCAGTGAGGGTGTCAGTGTTGCATCTGTGTGGAAGTGAGCATCTGTTAGCAGGTATTTATCTGCTTCTACTACTCTGTGGACATAAGCTTTTAAGAGCATGATCAAACACAAAAGAAATAAAGGTCTATTGAGGTTTAAATATTGTATGTAGCTGTTGAAATATGGAGATAGCACATGCACAAAAAAATTAAATCAAATACAAATAGTCAGAATACAAACATGTAACTAAATATCTAAGTTATTGTACCGTAATGACAATCACACCACAGCTTCTTCCATCTTGCTAAACTAGGTGTTGCATAACAGCTCCTTTGAACTGTGAATCTGCCCAGTCTCTCTTATGGTGGTGGATAGTCCACATCTGAAAGTATTCACTGTGACAATGAAATGTTAAAATATAAATGTACTTGATGTGCATAAATCTTACAATTTAGAAATAATTACATAATTGCATGCTGTGTATATGGTTAAGTTACTTGACTGTGTTGCTTGATGACTCGACCAATTATAATTGGGACACAGTTATTGTAAGAGCTGTATTACAGACTGCTGGAATCAGGAGGATCAGATGAGAGTCTACAGCTGCCCTCAGTGCAGACAGACCTTCAGCCCAAAACTTGCTTTAGCTAGAAACACCATGCTGGCTGAAGTGGTGGACAAACTGAAGAACACTAAACTTCCTGCTGACTGTTACGCTGGAGCTGGAGATGTGCAGTGTGACCTTTGTACTGGAAAATACAAAGCCGTCAAGTCCTGTCTGGTGTGTCTGAACTCTTACTGTCAAACTCACCTTGAACCACATGAGAGTTTGTTTAAAGGAAAGAGACACAGTTTGACTGATGCCACTGGTTCTAGAAACATCTAGAAATGTACTGTATTACTGACCAACGATGCATTTGTGTGCTGTGTATGAAATATAAACATAAAAACCACAACACTGTATCAGCTGCAGTACAGAGGACAGAAAAACAAGTATGAACTTAATAGCTGACCAAAAAATGTACTCGTCCCAGACTCACATGATTTTGAAAAGGTTTCTAATTTCAAAATGGACATAAAGGTAGTGATAAAGTAATCTAAACAACTTCAGCCATGTTTTCTGAAGCAATATAATCACTTTTTATTATGAACAGAGTGAAATTTAAGTTACTGATAGCCTTGTGGTTAGTGCACCAACATGTAGCACATATAGCAAGTCCTTTGCCGATCCCATTCCCCTCTCTTCTCCCAATGCTTTCCTGTCACCTCTCTATTGTTCTGTTAGATTAAAGACATTAAAAAGCCCATAAATGTACCTACATTATGCTGGTGTAGGAAAATGTTACCTGACTCGCTCCTCCAAAATACCCCAGAGAGGCTTAATAATATACATCTGCTGACTGTGCAGGCCATGGTAGATGTCCAACTTCACTTTTATGTTCAAACTTTAATAAAGACACCGGGAAACACAGCAAATGCTGCAAAAGCTAGGAGAGAGGGCTGGCAAAAAGCAGTGAACAAATTAAATGCATTAGTGTTGCCCATGTTACATGTTTTTTATATATTATTTTATATATATATATATATATATATATATATATACAGGGCTCTCAAGTTTTAGAAAAAGTTTGGAGTGAGATTATATCTGTATCTATTAGGAGAGGAGCCCCTCGGCCCCACGCAATTCTCTCCAGTTTTTGCAAAAAGTTAAATTTGATCTATTGTTCATAATTGACCAGCACAAAATAGAAACTATAACAACTGGTAAGTTTCATTAAAGTCAAATTAATAAAAAATAAAATAAAATGTCTTGTATATTTCAAAAATACAAATGTATGAAAAATCTAAAGAAATTTGGCCCCAAATTAGCCAATGAACAGCAGTGCTCAATGTACATACTGTAGGCCTATACATACAGTATTGCAAAACTTGCCCTGAGCATGTCAAGCTGTGTGTGTGTGTGAGAGAGAAAGTACATATTTCAGTATATGAATGGCATTTTGTATTGCAAGTATTTGTTGCACATATTGATGCCTTGAACACAGTGGTAGGGGCTCAAATTTAACTAGTAACTAGTTGCATGTAATGGAATTACATAATTTAATTACAAAATAATTGTAACTAATCGGTTATAGTTGCTGAGAAACAATGTATAGTTAAATTACAGTTACTTTGAAAATTACAAAGGGGTTACATCTGAATATTTTCACACAGATTTGATTAATTTCTTTTCCAAATTGCATTGACTGCTCTAAAATATGAGAGAAAATGTTTCAGAAGTTTAGGACATAAAATAGGACACATGCTTATTCAATAACTGATTTGGGTTTATGTATATGTGTTATTTTTTAAGATTAACTGTTTTTTTCCCCCAAGACATTGTTAGATGTCAGTGTTTCCAGTCATAGCTATGCAAGGATTTGATTATAAAAATGGTATCATAGCTATTAAACTATATCTTCTGATTTTAAATCTGTATTTAACCTAACCTAAGATAGGTGCTAAAGTCTGATTTTGTGATGCTGTGCTTTAATATTAAATTATTATAATCCTAATTCAAGTGATGAAGAATTTTGTAAGTCTGACAGTAATTAGTGTTGAGTGCTACTGTAAGGTTAACCCTGCCTGCTTTAAAAGTTTCAAAAGGATTAACAGTTGAAAACATTAGTTCATTAATTTGTCTGTTTTATCAGACTTTTCATTAAGACCCTAAAGAATCATATTAACTTGTGGAAAATGGGCATTCGATGACCCCTTTAATATATAATAATTAGCCAGACTCTCATCTTCATTTAAAAGAGACACCACTTACAAAATGGATGTCAGCTCTGGAAAACTTTCAAAAAAACATTTTCTCTGAACTCTTCTTCCTGGAAGATATGTTTATGGCTTGTGTCTGCCGAGTGGCACGGGTCAGTACAGTACAGTATGGTATGATTCAGGATGGTACACCCTAATCTGGCTTGCGTTTCTGTTTTCTGTAGGGTTTCTAGTCTGTATCAGCACCTCCTGAATCTACAGATGTAAATGATGATCCCTTCATTTCTCTCGTCTCTTTTGATGACCTAAGAGAATCTGTCCGTCAGCTGAAAGACAAACTGGAGGATTTCTGCAAAGAGGAGCTCAAGAAGATCTCTGATGGAAGTAAAGTCATGGGGCCTCATTTATCAACAGTGCATAGAAAAGGTTGTATATTTTGTCCTTATATTTACACACATTCGTATATATGAGTACAAATTGGTAGATCTCACACTTTTTGAAACTGTTCTTACGCATTCATTACGCACACATCTGTGTGTGTGTGTAAATAAGAGCCCTGGAGATTCATCTGCTCTTAGAAACAAGCCCATCAATTCATGTCATGTAGAACATCATATTAGAAATGCCTTTCTGACTGGATGCAAGGAGCATTTTCTAAGTTCACACTGTTAATAACGTACTATCTTTACATTTCCACAGTCATCTTTATTAACATGGATCCTGAGACCAGAAATAACTTCCTACAATGTAAGTCACTAAGCAAACAAGCACAAAAACTAACTCTGTTAATGAACTTGTAGCTGTACTGATACACTAATAATACACTGAACATGACAAGTTTAGCTACATGAAAAGTTCGAAAAGATTCATAATCTTGGATTCTGATGTGTTTTATCTCCATCAGATTCCCATCAACTCACTGTGGATCTGAACACAGTGAATAAATGGCTCTGTCTGTCTGAGAGGAACAAAGTGATTACTTACACTGTCACAGAGCAGTCGTATCCTGATCATCCGGACAGATTTGATCATTGGTTTCAGGTGTTGTGTAGAGAGAGTGTGTGTGGACGCTGTTACTGGGAAATTGAGTGGAGTGGGATTGTGTGTATATCAGTGTCATACAAGAGCATCAGTAGGAAGGGAGGAGGTGATGAGTGTGGGTTTGGATATAATGATCAGTCCTGGAGTTTGACCTGCTCTCCTGACAGATATTCATTCAACTACAGTAACAAAGTGACAGAACTCCTTGTGAAGTCCATCAGCAGTAGAATAGGAGTGTATGTGGATCACA
Source organism: Labeo catla (assembly GCA_012976165.1). Classification (NCBI taxonomy): domain Eukaryota; kingdom Metazoa; phylum Chordata; class Actinopteri; order Cypriniformes; family Cyprinidae; genus Labeo; species Labeo catla. The sequence goes on from VONZ01002535.1 coordinate 27,301, forward strand.
GTGCAGGAACTCTGTCCTTCTACAGCATTTCTGACACAATGAGCCTCATCCATACAGTCCAACCAAATTCACTCAGCCGCTCTATCCTGGGTTTACTATTCTTTATTATGGATCAGTGAAACTGTGTTAAGAAATCAGAATAGATCGACAAGATTCTACCCATAATGCTTTGAGCTGCATGATAAACCAGTAACAGTCAAACGTTATAGTCTTTTCCTTTCTCTTCATCACATTAATACTAAAGTTGAACTTAATGAGTCAGGACAAATGAGTGTAATAAATCCTCAAATAGACAGTAAGATCAGTGTGTGTGAGTCGGGCTAAGTGATGATGTGTATCTATGCTTTTCTCAACCTACTTTATTGTTGACTGAAATTACAGTCATTTAGTTGTTTATTGTAGCATCACATCCATCATTTTTGTTATTACTATCAAAACTAGCTTTTTACCGGAAAGATCACAGACAGACTGGGCGCACCGACCGTTTTTCCCATCCTTAAAATAGCAACAGTGGATTTGGACATGCTCTAAGTGCACCTGCGCCCTGTGGTTTAGACCATGAGCTTAGATCGTTAGTAGGGCCCTAAAAGTAGCATAATAGTGTAATATTTTAAATCTACATAATAATAAACCTTAAAAATTTCACTTTCAAAACCGTTCTTGTGGTATAAAAATACTGTACAGGCAGAGCAAACTCACTCTTCACAATGCACAAAATATAGAAATAAAGTCTGAAATACTAATTTGGGAGTTTATATTAATGTATCGCTGAGGGGAACTGATGGTATTACGTATAGGTATTAGTATTTTCTTTTCATCTTGCCTCTATAATGCAGTGTTTAACCCTTTAATTGTCACCGTCCGCTCTGTGGGATGCCTAAGATTACTTCACCATATTACAAATAAATCCTAATCTAATCATGACAAACTATACATCATTGGAAAGGTGTAAGACTCCTAAATAGATATTTTACCATATTTTTGTGTAACAAGTTATGTAGGAAAAGTAATAGATTAATATATGTCAAGAGTGCAACTTAAAAATTTACATCATAACATGAGTTCTGACCTTTGTCACAAAAGACTTTCTTCGTTACCTTTTTCCCTATCACACTTTAGAAATCATAAGAAATTATATATCAGTTCAAAACTTAAAATCTCAAAATTCATCCTTTGAAAGGCATTTTAAAATCAGACATTGCATTACCACGGAAAATGTACATCAAAATCATATTACTAAATGTTTTCATTCATGAATTATAATAATTTAAGTCTGGATAGTGCATTTTTATGTCTGTGTTCAAAAATGGGAGTGACAGTTAAAGGGTTAATGCTCTTTTTATACGTAAATTTGTTGTTGTTTTTTTACCACTGCAATACTTTATCTCCAATATTTAAAAAAATAAATAAAATAAAACAAAATAAAATAAAATAAAATAAAATACAACATTTTAGTTGATTGTTTGTAATCATTTTATGTCACATGTAAACATGTTCATATATTACGGTTTATATTCTCTTTCAAATATGATATAAGTGCTTTAATAAAGTCTGTATCGTAGAATAGTAACTTGTTATTCTCTTTATTATTTGGTAGAAGTTCATTGCACATTTTTGTTATGTAATAACAATACAGCCTGTTATGTAAAACAACCTACTTTAGTAAGAATGTGGTTACTACATTCATGGTTACTGCAATATTACTATAGTAGAAAAACCGTGTTTTTTTGCACCAAAAAAACATGGTTACTACAGTCATGGTTTACTACAGTTTTACTATAGTAAAACCATGGTTAATTTTCGTAAGGGATACTACTGTAATATTATTGTGACAGATCAGCGGAAGCGTTTGGATCCATTTGCAGCTTTTATTAACGAAGTCGGGTACAGGCAGGGTCAAAACAACAGCAAACAGGGTCCACAGGGAATAGACAGACTCAGAAACGAGAACCAGGCGGGGTGTCGGGGCAGGCGGCAGAGATACAAATCCAATATACAATCCAAGGGTCGAGGTACACAGAGAAGAATCACAATCGAGTAACAGTCCAGGTGAGAAACGAGAAAGCAGTCCAGTAATACACAAATAACGCTCAGAAATGACAGCCGGGGCAAATCAAGACTTCGCGGGGAGGTGATGTGTGCGTGTGTGTTTTATACTGTGTGTGCGTAATGAGGTGCAGGTGTGTGTGTGACGTGTCAGTCCCAGGCATGAGGGGTTATGGGAGTTGGAGTCCGAATGAGACCGAATCAGTATTCTGGCGAGGGTTCCCTCTGGTGGTGCGGAGGAGGCGGTACGGAAGCCTCCTCTGTAACAGAGCCCCCCCCCGCGAGCGGCTCCTGACGCGAGGAGGTGCATGGCGCCGGGGTCTACCTCGGGGTCGAGGGGCCGGTTTTCCCGGGAACCTCCGATGAAACTCATCAGTGAGAGAGGGGTCGAGGATATCATCCGAGTTGACCCAGGAGCGTTCCTCCGGACCGAACCCCTCCCAATCGACCAGGTATTGCAGTCTGCCTCCCCGGCGCCTAGAATCCAGAAGTTTGTGCACCCGATAGGCCTCCTCGCCGTCGATCAAGATGGGGGAGGTCTGTGGACCGGCTTCCTCCTCCAACGCCTCCTCCAGACCCCCAGCGGGTTTCAGCAATGACATATGAAAAGTGGGAGAAATACGATAGTTAGCAGGTAAATCGAGACGGAAGGATACTGGAGTGATTTGTCTAATAATCTGGAATGGACCAACATACCTGGGACTGAGTTTTCTGCATGGGAGTTTGAGGCGTAGGTCACGGGTGGACAGCCATACCCATTGACCAGGGGTATAGTGAGGGCCTGGGCGGCGATGCAGGTTTGCCGACTGGGTCTGTCTTCTGACAGCGTGTGAGAGGTGTACGTGAGCCTGGTTCCATGTGTCCTCACTGCGCTGAAACCAGTCGTTGACAGAAGGGAGATCGGCTGGTTCATCTGTCCAGGGGAACATAGGCGGTTGGAAACCGAGGATACATTGAAAAGGGGTCATGCCCGTGGAGGGCTTAGTCAGGGAGTTCTGCGCATATTCGGCCCACATGAGGTAACGGCTCCAGTCGGATTGGTGACTATAGCAGTAGCTTCTAAGGAATCTTATGACTTCTTGATTTAGGCGTTCTGTCTGGCCGTTCGACTGTGGATGGTAGCCGGAGGTCAAGCTGACATTGACGTTGAGTAGTTTGAAGAAGGCCGACCAGAGTCTGGAGGTGAATTGGGGTCCGCGGTCTGACACGATGTCTTCGGGGAGACCATAGAACCGGAAGACCTGGTTACAAAGGAGTTCAGCAGCCTCCAAAGCAGACGGGAGCTTCGGAATGGGGATGAGGCGGCAAGCCTTGGAGAATCTGTCGACGATAGTGAAGATAGTGGTGTTACCTTGTGAACTCGGTAGATCGGTGATGAAATCTATGGCGATGTGGGACCAAGGTCGTTGTGGCAAAGGCAATGGTTGCAGCAAACCAGCTGGCAGATGCTTGGAGGGTTTGGAGGTCTGGCAGACAGAGCATCGGTTAATGAATTGGATGGTTTCCGTAGCGAGGGTTGGCCACCAGAAACGATTCCTTAGGAGATGGATTGTAGCATCGATGCCCGGGTGACCAGAGCTGGGAACGCTGTGAACCTGGGTGAGTACTCGCTCTCTGAGGGCCTCCGGGACAAACAGCTTTCCGGCTGGACATTCTGGTGGGGTTGTTGATTGGCATCCTCAATCTCGGTAATAATGTCCCACTGGACTGGTGCTAGCAGTAGAGCAGCTGGGAGTATAGTCTCCTGGCGTTCGGGACGAGTGGGCATTTCGGACTGATGAGAGAGAGAGTCTGCCTTGATGTTTTTTGTCCCTGGTCGGGAGGTCACAGTGAACTGGAATCTGGTGAAAAATAGAGCCCACCTGGCTTGCCGGGGATTGAGTCTTTTGGCTGTTCTGAGGTACTCGAGATTTTTGTGATCAGTGAGTATAGTGAAAGGATGCTTAGCCCCCTCTAACCAGTGTCGCCATTCCTCCAGGGCCAATTTCATAGCCAACAGCTCGCGGTTGCCGACGTCGTAGTTACGTTCCGCTGGTGTCAGTTTGCGAGAAAAGAAGGCGCAAGGGTGCATCTTGGCTGGGTTACCTTGTCGCTGGGAAAGCACAGCTCCAACTCCAGTGTTGGAGGCATCCACCTCCACAATGAAGGGTTGATTGGGGTCTGGGTGACGTAGTATGGGTGCTGAGGTGAATCGTGCTCGTAATTCATCAAAGGCCCTTAATGCTTCGGGAGTCCAGTTTAGCCGGGCGGTCTGACGCTTGGTCATGGCTGTCAGGGGGGTTGCCACCGTGCTAAATCCCCTAATGAACCGCCTGTAGAAGTTTGCAAACCCCAAAAACCTCTGTAACTCCTTGAGAGTCTGGGGCTGCGGCCAGCGTAGAACCGCCTCCACCTTTCCATCGTCCATAGCGACTCCCTCCTGGTTGATGATGTATCCGAGGAAGGTGGTGGAGGTTTGGTGGAACTTGCACTTTTCGAGTTTGGCATAGAGCTGGTATTGAATAAGACGTTTGAGAACTGACCTGACGTGCTGGATGTGTTCAGACATGGAGTTGGAAAAAATCAGGATGTCGTCAATGTACACGATGACCCATTTGTCCAGCATGTCCCGGAAGACGTCATTCATGAAGGCCTGAAAGACCGACGGACTGTTGGATAACCCGAAGGGCATCACCCGGTATTCATAGTGCCCACTAGTGGTTGAAAAGGCCGTTTTCCACTCGTCCCCTTCTCTGATGCGGATTAGGTTGTAGGCATTGCGTAAGTCCAGTTTGGTATAATATTTCGCTTGACGAAGTTGTTCTAGAGCTGAGGGGACTAGTGGTAGTGGGTATCGGAACTTGACTGTTACCTCATTAAGGCCGCGGTAGTCAATGCAGGGTCGTAGGCCTCCGTCTTTCTTCTTTACGAAGAAAAATCCCGCAGAAGCCGGTGACGTGGATGGATGAATGAATCCCTTGGCTAGTTCCTCCCTGATGTATTCATTCATGGCTAGTGATTCAGGTTGGGAGAGAGGGAAAATACGACCTTTAGGGGGCGACTGTCCTGGCAGTAACTCGATGGCACAGTCAATCGAGCGATGTGGTGGGAGTTGTGTCGCCTTTGTCTTGCTGAAGGCCAATCTCAGGTCGTGATACATAGCGGGTAGTTTGGCCGTTTCGACGTCGGCCTCTGGAGGCGCTGGTGCGCGGCGGACAATGGGTTGGATGGTGGAGACACAGTTCTTCAGACAGAAGTCGCCCCATTGGAGTAATCTCCCCTCTCTCCATTCGATATGTGGGTCGTGTTTACGCAGCCAGGGGAGTCCTAGAATCAGCTTGTGGTGAGCAGATTGAATGGTGTAGAATTGGATAGATTCCTTGTGAAGGGCCCCGATGTGCATGCGGATGGTTTCAGTGACGTTCTGCACACTCCCCTCACCAAGGGGTCGGCCGTCTAGCGCCTCCACTGCCAGAAAAGAGGAAAACGGGGTGAGAGCAATATTATGTTTCCGAGCGAACTCGGCAGAAATGAAATTTCCTGCGGCGCCAGAATCGATTAATGCAGTGGTTGTTATCAGAGATGATCCTGCATGCGCCTTTCTCTTTCCTCCGGAGTAAGGTGAGTGTTGCCGATCTGCATGGGTTCTGGAGAATTGTGGGTTTCAGTGAAAGACGGGGTCATGCTTCGTGGGGAGCATCGAGTACGAATGAGATTATCCACTTGAATGGTGAGTTCAATAAAGTCGTTGAGCGAACGACCCTCATCGCGGCACGCCAACTCCGACTGGAGTTCGTGGTTGAGACCGCGACGGAAAAGCAGCTTTAAGGTGTCCTCTACCCACGTTGTTTGGGCGGCCAGCGTGCGAAAGGATAGGGCGTAATCCGCTGCCGTTCTCCTTCCCTGTGATAAGTTTAATAACTCCTCACCCGCGCTTCTTCCTCCGGCGGGATGTTTGAAAACCTCGCGAAAGTGTGCCAAGAAATCGCAGAAGGTGGTGTGAACTGGAGTGTCGGTCCTCCATACCGCCGTCGCCCAATCCAAAGCTCTTCCGGTTAGCAGAGCACAAACGAAAGCTATACGGCTCGAGTCTGTGGGATATAGAGCTGGTTGTTGATTTACAAACAATGTACATTGTAGTAAAAAGCCCTTACATTTGGTTGGATCGCCGTTAAACTTTTCTGGGAAGGCGAGACGAGGACTGGTGGGCGCTGGAGGGCTCGTGACGGCAGAAGTAGCGGGAGTTGGAGGCAGCATGCTAGGCTCAGGAGTTACTGCTGCAGGGGTAATTTGCAGGCCCTGCAAGGTTCTCACCAACTCCTCAGTGAGTGTTGTCAGGCGTGCTAGCTGGTGGTGGTGCATCGCGAGCTGGGTGGCTTGGGCAGAGAGCTCCGATGACAATTGAGCCACAGCTGCTGGATCACCGTGTGGCGAAGTCTTCTGTGACAGATCAGCGGAAGCGTTTGGATCCATTTGCAGCTTTTATTAACGAAGTCGGGTACAGGCAGGGTCAAAACAACAGCAAACAGGGTCCACAGGGAATAGACAGACTCAGAAACGAGAACCAGGCGGGGTGTCGGGGCAGGCGGCAGAGATACAAATCCAATATACAATCCAAGGGTCGAGGTACACAGAGAAGAATCACAATCGAGTAACAGTCCAGGTGAGAAACGAGAAAGCAGTCCAGTAATACACAAATAACGCTCAGAAATGACAGCCGGGGCAAATCAAGACTTCGCGGGGAGGTGATGTGTGCGTGTGTGTTTTATACTGTGTGTGCGTAATAAGGTGCAGGTGTGTGTGTGACGTGTCAGTCCCAGGCATGAGGGGTTATGGGAGTTGGAGTCCGAATGAGACCGAATCAGTATTCTGGCGAGGGTTCCCTCTGGCGGTGCGGAGGAGGGGGTACGGAAGCCTCCTCTGTAACAATTATTACTTTTGTAATGCGTTACTCCCAACACTGCATATAGACAGATTTGATGTGTGTCAGGTGTTGTGTAGAGACAGTGTGTGTGGACACTGGTAATGGGAGATTGATATATGCACACCATAATAAGTTTCGGAGACAGTGTGTAAACGTGAGGGGTTGCATTTATTTTTTTTAACATGTAAAAATTTCGGACTCAGTGTGCAAACAACTAAAAGGACTAAAGGACTAAAAGTCTAAAGGACTAAAAGTAACCTAATAGTGTAATCTTTTTAGTAAGCACATCATAAACCCATCTCTTAAGTACCAGATATGGGTGTCATGTCATAAAATATTTGTAGTATGCCTGAGCTTGTTTTTAACATGATTACAATTCAACAAAACATTGCAATATAGTAATTATAATGTTTTCATGACCATTGTTATTCAATAAAGCACCTAATTAATAAAGCAAATAAAATTATATACAGAAATCAAGCAAAGACCATTTACATTATCAAAGAACATTATCACTAGGCATGGGCTGATTACCTGTTTCAAGGAATACTGTGATTTGAAAATTTAAGTCAACTTCAAAACCATTAAAATGTTCCGTTATCCTGTTCTTGTGGTATGCAGTTTTTGATGTCTCATCAAAGATGGAAAGTGTAGGTTTCCCTCAGTTTTTGTGAAGTGTAGAGAACATGAGCCCTCCCCCTCCTGTTTATATGAGCAGCTAATCAGCTGTGTGTAAGATGGCTGAAGGAGGTGAACCCCTGGAACGTAAGTGATCGGCAACTGGTCATGTTTTATTTCAGTTTTATTTCGATCTCTGTTCTGGACTTGCACACACTGCATTGCAATCATTTTCCAAAATATCATTTGTGCAAAAGTATTACGAAGTCTGTAAATGGCTGTTAATTGAGGCCACAGACACTGAAGACAGATGCAAAGGGGCAAAAATACTGTACAGGCAGAGCAAACTCACTGTTCACAATGCACAAAATATAGGAATAAAATCTTAAATTTTAATTTGGGGGTTGTATTAATGTATCTCTGAGAGAAACTGTCTTCAGAAAAGTTTAGATGGTATTTTCTTTTCATCTTGCATCTGTATGATGCATATTAAAGCAGTTTTTAAGCACAAAGCTGCTTTGTTTACAGCAAGGAAATGCAATATTGCTGCTGATCCATAAGCGTCTGTTAGCGCCTCCTATTTTATGTTAGTGAGATTTTCATGAATCTGGTCGGTGACCTTAGATCCGCTCACCACCAGATGTCGCTCTCGCACTTTCACATCCCACAGACTGTTACACCACACTCCGGACTACGTCTCCCATCACCCATCGCGCTGGTTTCGCCAACACCTGTGGCCAATCAGAGGCGCTATTTAAGCCCCGGACTTTTCCTCTGTGACTCACCCAGTATTGTGGAGTTGTAAAGTGGAGAACTGTGTTTGTTGCCTTTAGCGCTCTCCTAGTGCTAGCAGCCTTACATAGTCGTCCCCATGTTTCCTAGTTCCTGAGTTTCCCTAGTTTCCGAGTTCCCTGTGTTTAGCTTTCTCGCCTGGTCATCTCGTTCCGTCTGTCTCGCCGTCTGCCTCTTGGACTTCTCGCTTGTTTCTCGGACTACCTCTTCCCTTTTCCCCCCCGGATTACGTTTGCCGATCTTCGACCCATGCCTGCTACACGGACTATCCCCACGTCTTGCCTTTGATACACCTGTTTGCTATATTGTTTCGACCCTCCCTGTTTTCACCATGTCTCTGTCTCGCCCCTTAAATAAAAGCTTGCGTTTGGATCCGCTCGCCACTCGCCTCTCGTCTCCCTCTCCACATTACAGACATAAAGTTAGGAGTTTTGTTTTTGAATTTTATCTGTATTTATCTGCTTCTACTACATAAGCTTTTAGGAGCATGATCAAATGCAAGAGAAAATGAAGGTCTGTTGAGGTTTATTTGTACATTAAACAACATAACAACTCTGAAGATGTGTCCTCCTAATTTAGAGGTGTTCTTTATAAACTGTAAACCGTTCTATTTGCCCCGAGAGTTATCCTCTTTCATTCTTCTGTATGTGTACATTCCTCCGGACGTGTGTGTCTGAGAGCCGCAATGCAACAGCTGGCTGAACAAATTACTGAAACGGAGCAAAAGTACCCGAATCATTCTTGAGGATTTTAACAAAGCAAATCTCTCTTGTGAACTGTATATATAGCACATATGCACATTCAATGCTCTATGAACATTTTTCCCTTTTCTGTATATTTTTATTTCTACTGTTATTTACAAATTATTGTATATTCTCTCTAATATTAGTTTGTATTATGTTTGCATTACCTTAATTTTATTTATGTCTGCACTGTGTTTGTACTTTCTGTACCGGATGCACCTAACTCCTAAAATTCCTTGTGTGTGTGAACACACTTGGCAATAAAGCTCTTTCTGATTCTGATTCTAAAGTACTGTATATAATGCTAAAAATGTTGTGTAAATTCCAGTGTTTTCGGGGAGTATATTTGTTTATTTCTGATGATTCTTTTGCATTGTAGGGTCTAATTAGGTTGTGCTGTTACAGTTTAAAGAGAATACTAGCATCATATATGTGTGTGTGATATCTTCTGATATCATCTGTCAAGAAAGTCTCACTCCAACCAGGTAATCAAGGTTGGCAGTTGCATGTTTTCAGATGCTACAGACCTCAAAGGTCTTTTCATTACATATTCCACACAAAGGATGTTTTTAATGCTAATTGTTTTTATCATGCTGATCATTTTTAGTAATTTTATTTAGTTAACATTATCTAACAGTTAAAACTAGAAATACATTTTTTTAACAATTATGAACTCTTTTAACTGTGACTTTTATAAACCAGCTGAATGAATGTATAACTGAAAATACGAATTCAAATAAATTCACATTGTTTATTTATTTATTATTACTATTATTTATTTATTTATTGTCACTAGAGCATATATACGAGTATCAGAGTGAAAGACCAGAATCCACAAAACACTACCTGCATAGTATACATGAAATGCATAGCATTCTCATAATATACATTATATCATGCCCCTTTTTACAATATGTAATGTAAGTCTCAGGTGTCCCCAGAAAATGGTTGTGAAGTTTCAGCTCAAAATACCCCACAGATCATTTATTATATCGTTTTAAAAATGCCTATTTTGAGTGGAAGCAGAAACAGCTGTTTTTGTGCATGTCTCTTTAAATGCAAATTTAAGTTGCTGCTCCCCGCTCCCTTTTCCAGAATACAGTTGTGCTTTTAGAGCGCGCACACCCCAAACACACGGACACGTAAGTTCCAACAATACAAAGTTTCAAACATTGTCTAGAATAGTACAAGTTAGAACAGAGAGGGATTTAAGAAATAGTTAATCAATACTAGTACATGGATTATTTAGTCTTTACAAACAGAACACAGAATTTTTAAACTAGAATCCCAAAGTATTAAAGATGTTCAGCTTCACTGATTCCAAAACTGTTCTGTAGAATAAACTTACTATACTTGTTCAGTTAGATGTATTGATTCAAACTTTCAATAGCTTCCTTCTTAGAGTATTTTCTCCATTCATCTGGGATCTCACCACTCCCCTCAAATGTTTTATTGTAGTATTTTTCCAGAACTGTCTGGAATCTGCACACAAACCACTTCCAGTAGGGCAGTTCAGAGTGATCAGGGGTAATGCTCCAGTCTGCATAAACTCCTCCTGCTCTTCTGTATTCTCTCCAGAGGACTTTGTCATCTGAGTCAATGGGGAAAAATACAGATTGTTTTTTGCTACTGCTGATGTGCAGATATGAGCAGACAAGTTTGATGTTTTCAAGTAATGAATCCCATTCAGTCCAATACTGCGATGGAAAGGAACACTGTGATCTCCATCATGGTTTTCTATGGTGTTAGTGCAGATGGCTGCACAGAATGGACACTGAACCCAACAGCACTGACAGAAGTGTTCAAACAAAAGCTCATCTGGTCTGAATTTATAGTCCAACTTCAATGGAAATGTCTTTGAGTCAAATCTACTGGTGATGGCACACATTATAGCAGGAAGTTCTTCTCTTATCACATCTTTTAGGAGGTTGAAATTATTAACATTGCTAGTTTTAACTCCACTGAGGACGTTTTTAGAGAAGATTAGCTCATCTGAGAGCTGCTGTGTGAAACTCTTCAACCATAAATTAACATCTCCACTGCTGACTTCAACATATTTAGTAGATTCATGTGCTGCTTTCATGATGATCTGCCGCAACTGTTCAATGTTCTGCTCCATCTTGGGTAAAACATTCTCACTGAACTTATCAGTGATGTACCAACTGACTTCATCTCTGATGAAACTCTTGAAGTGATCTCTAGGATTATCGATGTAGTACATGTACTTGACAAAATCCTCTTTTTCTGCCAGTGTCTTCAGGATGTGTTTCTCCAGATTTGATCTGTTTCCATTCAGTGATTTACAGTTTGATCTCATTTCATCTGCCAAATCTCTGGCAGTCTTCTTGTAGACACTCTGCTCAATGGGCTCTTTAAGTTTTTGACAGATAATCTTACCAAAAATGGCAGTTGATGTTGCTCCATTTCGGTGTTTCTGGAAAATACTATAGTATTCTTCTCTCTTCTTCTCAACATATATTAAAGGATCATTGGCTTCTCTGAACATTCTGTGTTGGTCAGTGATAATATTGTTCGCTCTCTGACAGATGGAAAGAACCAAATCTATGAAGAACTGTTTCTTGAACACATATTTCACCGATCCTTTCTGATGCTCTCTTACTCTCTTCTTGATGTAATCTGTAAGTTGTTGAATATAGCTGATGTTGTAGCCCATCTTTGAAATGTTAAATGACTGAATCATTCTGTCTGTCTGCTGAGCAACATCTGTGACAATTGATCTTATTTGGGCTTCATCCACTGGAGACAAAGTATGATCATAATCAGATGTTCCTTTAGATTTGCTGCAAGCCTCTGCTATCTCTACATTTGTGGATTTTTTAAACATAACATACAGAGAATAACTCTGAACAGTAAAAATATTGTTGCACTCAATGTCATCTTTCATGTGGCTGGAAGGGAGATATCCCTCATAGAAATCACTGAGGAGGAGTTTGACATCTTTCAGTATGTCAGTGTCTTTGATTGGAGGAGTGTCTGAGATTATCTTATTCACACTCTTTTCCCAAAACAAATCAAACTCTTTCTTCAGAGTTTTTTCATCAATTGTTTTGTCTTTGAGCTTTAAGGCAAGTTCTTTGCTCTTTTCATAGAGACTGTTTTCATTATGTGTTCTTTGAGCATCAATTTTTTTCTTCAGGTCTCGCTGCTGAAGAATCACATTTAATTTCCTCTTCGTTTCTTTCACAATGTTTTCCTGAAGCTCTTTCATTTTGATTTCAAATAATGTGTTCCACTGAATCAGTATATTTGCATGTGTGTCTTTCTCAAAGAATTCTGACATTGATTTTTCTACTTCTTCAGTTGTCGTCTTCAGTTCTCTTTGTAAATCAGTTTCCTCAACATCATGAATTGTTTCATTTTCTATTTTGATGTATAGCTTGTTCTCAGCTTCCATCATGGCACTACGAAGACTCCATGACCACTTGCTGTATTCGGTCTCAAGTTTCCTGTAGGCTGAAATCTCCAGAGAATTTATGAAGCTTTGTTCTTTGTTCTTTTGACTCCACTGATGCCACAGTTTCCCCTGATGATGCAGAAATGATTCTTTGATTTCTATCAGATCTGTCTTCTCCAGTAAATGTATCATCTGCTGTGCTGCTTCTCTTCCTCTTCTGCAGTCATCATTATCTTCCTCATCTACTCTGATGTCTGAGCGTTTGGACACATCCTGAAGTCTGAAAGTGGAAGATGATACTGAGAAACAAGAATTTATAGCTTTTATGAGTTCTTCAGATACATCTGACTGATTTCTAGCTTTTAAACCAATTCTGTATTTTCCGTTCCGTGTTTTATTGAGAGATGAAACATCTTCAGTAAAAAGACAAATGAGTGGCTTTGAACCCTTATAGAGCTCATCAAGTTTTGTCATGCTGCTGTCATTCCTCTTAAGTTGTGGTAGAAAAACAACATTGACTGAGGCCATTTCAGTGAGGATCTGCAGCTGTTTCTCATGTTCTCCTGCATCACCGTGTAGATTACAGAATGCAACACAGCCAGTGAATTTATCATCACATGTTCCAGAGGGGCAGTACCACACAATCTCCACCACTCCATCCATCAGGATTCTAGTTCTACTGCTGCCTAGGCAGTTCCTGTGGAAGAACGTGTTGTGTCTCTCATTGATCAGACTGTTCATCAGCTGAGATTTGGATGAAGACACAGAACCAAACCTGAAGAAAAACACCATTGGAGTTTCTGCCTTGTAGATTGGCTGGGTTTGACTGATGATTTCATTGTTGGTGTTTCTCATCTTCCAGCTCTTGCTGATTTGTCTGAATGTCCAGAGAGGAAACTCAATCTGTTGTGTGAATGGATCAGGAACAAGCAGAGGCAGAGCGTACTGACACTGGGAAAGTTTAGTCACCATCATCTGCTTCAGGAAACCATCAGCACAGTGAAACACAGCCATCTGAACATCCATCGGGTGAATAGGGTCAGATGTTTTTACTGTATCACCAGGCCCACTCATTTCACTAAAAAAATCTGCATCAGTCTTGTATTCATGTGAATCATTTGTGTCTTGTGTGTGGCTAAGTTGATTGGTTTTAATATATCTTGCTCTGTAGTCCACCATCAGTAGCTTTTGCATAAAACTCTGAATCAGCTGCTCCACAGGACAAGATTTATGAGACATAAGTGAATGTACAGTTAACTGCCCGGTTGGTACAGTGCTGGAGTTTCAGCAGGAACGGTTCTCTGCAGGGTTAGCCCACTCCATCCTAAAGGTCTACGTAGCGGCTTTTTTGGCCTACCTTGCCCCTCTCGGTGGCTCCTCAGTGGGTAGGAACCCCCTGGTTACAGGTTTCCTCCACGGTGCGCTGAGGCTGAGGCCTCTGGCCAGGTGTAGCTTTGCTATGTGGTGACTGGGTTGCTATTCCATAAACTTGAGTCCTCTGATTCCCCCCCCCCCTCTTTTGGGGGTCAAGGCTCACTCCTCTCGAAGTATGGCGGCCTTCAAGGCCTTCTCATCAGGAGTACCCCTCTCTGACAGTTCAATGCTGCAGGTTGTTACATGTCTCTCACTTTCGTGAGATTCTTGGCCTCAAATTCTTGCCACTCTGGGCTCCTCTGTTTTCTTGTCCTAGCCGTGCTCAGTGATACACACTAGGCAGGGATTTGAAAGTCTGGCAGCGTGGGCATATTGTTCCCCATAGTGTTTTCGGACGCATCTCGAGTTCTCGAAGGGGAACTTCCCAGGTTACATATGTTCCCCAAGGGAACGAGATGCTGCATCTTGAGCCATACTTCCGGCATCCCTGCAGCGCTTGCTTCTCTATTCAGAAGCTGCCGGCTGCACGCACTGCATGTGCTTTTAAGCTTCCTGGTCTCTACATCACCCCGTGATGTCTCGCTTTTCCATTGGACTGTATGCACACGTGTTTCAGAGCGTGGTCGCGCTGGAGGTGTTCGCCATAGCGTTTTCAGATGCAGCGTCTCGTTCCCTCGGGGAACCATGGTTGCATATGTAACCTGGGACGTTTTTCTTTCTGCCAAGTCCAAATGTAGTGATGACGCCCCTCCAGTTTAATTTCATGTCACATCTGACTGTAGAGATGATGTTTTCCAAGCATCAGTCCACATTGTAGCTGACTTGGGTGTCGACGTCCCTCAGTCTCCAGTGTGTGAAAATATAGACTGTAGCGTGACTGTCCCTCAAACTACAGCCTGTGCAGCACCCGACTTGGGTATCGACGTCCCTCAGTTTGCAGTTCACCAAACGTTAGACAAGTGGTTCCCAAACTTTTTCTGCTGAGCCCCCCTTTTGCAGAATAAAAATATTTAAGCCCCACCCCCGCATTTACACATAAACATAAACACAACTTCAGAAGGATTGATTTGAAACGTAATAATTAAAATTCAGCGTGTGACAACTTACTGAAAAAAACTAAACAAGAAACTAGTCACTTTTAGAGTAGAAACATTAAAAGTAAAGCATGCAGCTTTACTATGTACTATTTTTTGTACTATGTAACACTATTCATCGTTTTTAAACAGATTTTTTCATATTTTCTTCTCTTTGTTGTAGTTGTGATCTTTGAAGTAGATTCATCATCTACTTTACATTTACCTGGCACTTGTTGTCTTTTAAAAAACTTGTCCATGCTTAGAGCAGATCTACTATGCGTCATTCATTCATAATTTTACTTGGCTAATGGCAATTCTCATTTCTGATATCGATTGCACCATCTAGTGGTGTTATTTTTCGACAAAAACCACTATAACTGATTACAGACAGCTGTAGCGAGTACTGCGAGTCATCTTGAGGTAATAAAATATGATGAAATTCATATTTTGTGTTAAATTATTTACGTATGTGGCAAGTAGCCATATAATAAGCAAGATAATTTCACAGTGGGGTCTTGTATCACTCTGAAAATGTTTCTTTTTACGTAAAAATCTAGGGACCTGGTACCGAAATGAAAATTCTTGGCTGAAACTAAAACTGCTTTGTAATAATTATTTATTATATTATTAACTATTAATATAGTCATTTTGTTTAATTTAACTCCATAATATTAATGACACTGAATAAAAAAAATATATTTTATTCAGTTCTATGAAACAGAATCAGATATACCCTTTTTGGCTAATTATCAAAATAATGTATAGTCCTACAAAGCTATTATTATCAGAGCATGTGAGCAGAGCATACCGTCACGAGATGGTAGCGTCATTTTACCAGCATTGTCCAGTACAGCAGTACTACAGCAAGTTACAGCACAGTATGCATTGCTATTGCAAACAGGTACAAGTATACATAGACATTTTCTGTCAGCGCGTTATTTGAGGGCCCCCCAGTTTGGGAACCACTGCGTTAGACTGTAGCGTTGACGTCCCCCAAGGTGCAGCCTGTGTGGTGCCCGACTGTAGTGTTGATGCTCCCCAAGCTACAGTTGGCCAAACAGAGGACAATGCGGCACCACAGTCAAGCCAGCAACAGGATGATGAGTCAATTATTGTTCAGTTTGATACCATAACATAATCCAACACACACACTTTAATCAGCAGTTCAGTGGTTTATATTTTAGTGGTTTACTTAGATTTTATTGTGACAAATAATTTTTTAAAGGCACAAATATGTATATATATATATATATATATTTGTATATATCAATTTTGTACACATTATTTGTAATTCTCCTTAAAGGAGAAGTGCAGAACAAAGATTTACAGATAATGTACTCACCCCCTTGTCATTCAAGATGTTCATGTCATTCTTTTTTCAGTCGTAAAGAAATTGTTTTTGAGGAAAACATTTCAGCATTTTTCTTTTGACTCTGTGCCACTTACATATATTACAAATTTTTTTATGTCATATTTTGCAGCTGGTAAGATGGACAGTCTCAAGTCTGTTAAACAACATATTCTGTGGAAAAAGAAGGCTGAGATGCTCCAGTCTTGGGTGGATGAGCTGGAGGAGGAAAATGGCTTACTGAAGAAACAACTTGAAGAGAAGTCTGCACAAGAACAAGGTATGGACAGGTACAGCAGATGGATCTCCAGAACTTGTGAGGGATTCAAAGGAATTCTGCCAGTACCATAACAACATGTTTAAAAATATTACTGCCAGCCTTTCCATATTATTTAAATTAATATACATTTGTATCAATCTGATCACCAGTGATCACTCATGGTGAGATCAAAAATGAAGACATGCATATGTGAAAATAATTGAATTTAAAACTATATGCTGCTGCTTTTTGTCCATAATATTTAATTGAAACAAAAAAGGGGTGCCTTCAGTAGCCATCTACTTTTTCCATAGTAGGTCTATACTCAGTTTTTATCTCTGCTTAATACCAATAATAAATGGATGCCAAACTGCATCATTATAAATCAGATCAAAAATATTAACAGAAAAGTATATTTACATATAAATATACTATTATTTGGGCCATAATATTTACAGATTTAGTTGTTAAATTACTTTAATAATCTTAATTTAGTTGTCATTTGTAAGGAATTTGAATGAAGAATTGAAATTACTTCTCTTGTATAGCCTGATGACTGCTGCCTCTACCATGGGTAGAAGTCACTGAAGTATCCTAATAGTTATAGCAAAGTTCTATACAATGCAGCTGAAAAGTAGAACACTAATGCATTTTCTTCTTTTTGTAAATATCAAACCTGAGAGATTTTGTACACATTATTTGTAATGTCTCCTTAAACACAATGTAATCTCCACCACATTATTTACATTCTTTAAAGTTATGCAGTGGGTATAGGCGCAGAGCTGAGGGTAAAGTTACGCTTTAAATGTTATTCATGTTTGTTTTATCATTTGACAGATGGGGACATTGAGATAATGGCCACTGGAGATGAGGAGCCATAGGCCATGATGGTAGACACCAGCACTGACACTAGCACTGATTCAAGCTCTGACTCCAGCTCCAGCTCTACCTCTGACTCTTCAGATGAGGAAAAGAAAAAAAAAGAAGCAAAAAAAGAAGAATGGCAAGAAGAGAAGCAAAAAAAAGAAAGAAGGAAAACAAAAAGGCAAAGAGGTCAGGCGGAAAAGGAGAGCGAGGTATGGTAGGCTCTTAAGACATGCTGTATTTGTTTATGTATCAGGTATTGAGGTCATTTTTTTTATTAGTGCTTTATAGTGGATTTGAGGAATGTGCACTAGCGATGAGTGATATCTTATCATTTGCGATGTACAGGTAAAAATTCTTAGCATGATAAGACTAAGTCTTCCCGCAATAATAACGATTAATTCTGGTTGTTGACATATTTCTTTTATGTGACAAAGTGACACGGCGGAAGGCGGACGTGAAATTGAGGAGTATAAGATTATCACTAAACTAGCAGCTCCTTCTACAATCTGGAACTGGTTTGATCAGGCCTGTACAGTGTGACAAAAAAGTCAGTCTAAGCCTTGAGTAAATGTACTACAGTAGCTTGTGTGCGATACAGTTTTACATGTGTATGAGCCTCTTTATGAACCTGTTGCCCAACAAAGATATCATTTACTGACATGCTTTTTCTCCAAATTAACTTAATAACATAGCTGTGTGTTTGAAATAACTTCTTTTTGAATGAGTCAGAAATCATACAGTGATAAATGCTATATTGATTAGCATTGCATTATAAATATACTTTATCCTTATAAAAATACCCAAGATTGCATTTTGTGCCATCGCATGTTTATTGTCTCCAAGTTTCCTCAGTTAAAATGATTCAGCGTTGTATTCAGGTACAGCAATTACTGAATACCTTTATCCATATTAGTGATTTCCTGGAGCATTACTTTGGCTATTATGTGGAGTTTCTGCGCAAGGCGCCCTCCGGCTTCCAATATTAATTAAACAGTCTTTACATTATGTGTGTACTCGATGATGCACACAACCACTGGCGTCACTTTGTTTTAAAAAGTGGGTGGGACAGGAGTGTGTGTTTGGGGGTGGGGTGCAGTTAATGTGTTGACATAGAAGTAATTTTTATCGTGATAGTTTTATTCTTACATGTACTATAATTATATGTATTGTGCTTAAAAAAAAATAATTAATATCAGTGAATAAATACATAGATACGCATAAATTGTTTGCGTTCCCAAACAGTCTAGCAGTAGAATTTTCATCAGGCATGTTAGAGGTTTTGGGTTGTAAACCGCCTTTGCATCATTTTTTCCCCTTATTAAAATCAAATATGTTCATCAGTGATCCTATATCAAGAGGATGGACACTTTTTTGTGTATTTTGTTTTGTTTTTTAACTGGAATGAATGGATAGTCTCCACAGAGCACAAGCTGCATCGAGAACATTTTGTCACTAATAACATCGCAGTGAACATTCAGCATGATTTCAACAGATTCCAGTGCCAGATCGCATCTTACTTAACAGAAATTAATGTTTCATCAGCATTAGTACATCCGTGCCGCAAGATGTTAAAAAAAAGCGGTGGGGACAATATCGACCCTGGCAAAAAGTGGTGGGGACATGTCCCACCTGTTACACCTGTTAATTATACCTATGCTTACGACACCCTATTTTGGTTATAGGAAAGAAAATAGGAAAGAAAATACTTTTCACTAAAGAAACAGTATTCCCTGAATTAGTCATTGATGTCGTTATCACAATAAATACCAGAAATTGTCGTGATAAATTTTTAAGACCATATCACCCATCCTTATTGTGCACACTATCCCCCAACATCACTCTCTCGTTTGAATGACATGAAATCAACGTGTCAAAAGCTTAAAGGATAAGTCCACTTTCAGAATAAAAATTTCCTGATAATGTACTCACCCCCATGTGATCCAAGATATTCATGTCTTTCTTTAATCACAAAGAAATTAAGGTTTTTGAGGAGAACATTCCAGGATTTTTCTCCATATAGTGGACTTATAGTGGCCCACAATTTAAAAGTCCAAAATGCAGTTTCAATACAGCTTCAAAGGGCTGTACACAATCCCAGCCAAAGAATAAGGGCCTTGTCTTGAAAAACAATTGGTCATTTTCTTAAAAAAATAATATTTAATAATACTTATACACTTTTTAACCAAAAATGCTCAGCTTGCACTAGGTCTTTATTAGCATCTTTTTTAGGTGATGTTGGAAAGGTCATGCGTCAAATGCGTCAAAGAGAAAAGGTAAAACAATGATGTCAGATGATTTTAAAGTTGGAGGGTAAAATGAGATGGAGTTTTTAACCGAAGTACAATTAGTTTTATTAGTTTTCATATCAGTCAGTTATGATCTGTATCCAATTTGTATTTTTATTACAGGTTTCTTACAAATGTTTCGAATAAAGTAAATAGAGACACACTTTGTCTGCACTTATCTATTATGTCTGGATGAGGTGAACCTGTAATTAATAGTTAAATATGAAGAATATTC
>VONZ01002536.1:0-47260 GCA_012976165.1 Labeo catla
TTAGCTCATCAGTTAAAAATAATTTCAAAACTCTTTCAATTTCATGTCTTTTAATTGTTCTTCAGAGTCTACAGGACAGGCGACTGTAATTCAGACTCCAAAAGAGAAACAAGTTCAGAACGGACAAACAGTCACTCTGACCTGTAAAACCAGCAGCGCCATTGGAGACCTGTCAAATGGCTGGTGTAAGCAATGTTTCTCCTGGTACTTACAGAAACCTGGAGAAACTCCTAAACTTTTAGTTCACAGCATCAAAACCCTTTATTCTGGAACTCCATCAAGATTCAGTGGAAATGGAGCCGATCATGGAACTGATTTCACTCTGACCATCAGTGGAGTCCAGACTGAAGATACAGGAGATTATTACTGTCTGAGTTTACACTGGATCAACAGTAAAGCTGTGTTCACACAGTGATAAAGAGTCGTACAAAAACCTCCATCAGTCAGAGTCACAGTGACTGCACTGATACAGATAAGAGATACTGCAGCTGCTCAACACATTCACACACAACACTGATCAACACAAACACTAATAGCACAATTCCATTGCAATCATCATCAATCTTGTATTTCTGAAGAGAATGAGTCAGTGTTTGAATATTATCAATATATGATCCCTGTCAGTCAAACTGAACAGACTGCATTTAGTCACTTCTGTATACTTCAATGTCTGTAAAACTGAGCAGGATATTTGGTTAATTTCCTCTGTAAATGTTTATCCAGAGATGGGCAATCAAGTTAGTAACTCAGACTCGAGTCACACTCAAATCACATTTTAATAGAAATCTGACTAGTGTATAGACTCGACCTGAAATGACTCCAGCCTCGACTTGGACTTCAGATGAAAGACTTGTGAACATGTCTGTCTCTATCTACAGCTAAAATGAACATTTACAGTATATACTAAATGCAAATGGCCTTCATCCAGTATACTTATGCATCTTGACTTCATCTTGTGTGTGGATTATTTGGCTTTATTTGAAAAATAGAATCATGCTGAATGGACTGGGTCAATCTCAGGTTTCAACATCTCTGTGCCCTGATAAGTAATAAATAATGTAACATGCAGCCCAAAGATGACTTTATTATAAGAAAAAGCAGACAAAAAACACAATTGTTGCCTCTGTTTGCATCTGCAAAGTGTCCATTAGACATTTTTTCTATGTGTTAACATCGATGTGGCATGGTTACTGTCTGACTTGTCACTTGAGTTGATTTCCCTATGTAATTTCATTATTTTCTTTTTTCAACCATTATTGAGTGTTTCATCGTAACAGTCTGACACATTTTATTATTATTATTATTTTATTTTTCTTTATCAGCTGAAGAGTTTATTAATCTCATTTACAACAGATTTGATTCAGTTTGACTTTATAGTACACTATATTTCTCATTCATGCTTCTGTTGTGTGCTGACACTTGCTGACACTTTAAGGAAATATATTTGATGATCTGTGAGTTTTAAGGTGACCTTTATGGTGACCTCTTTTATCATGGATGTTGTGGAGTTTCTCCACAAGCTTCTGTTCTTCATATGCAGTTCAATCATCATGATTCACAAAAAAACTGAAGTTTAAGATTTACATTATTTTAGTCTAGAGTTGCTTGACACAATTATGAGTTTTGAAGATCTATACACAAATGAAAAAAAGGGCTACATGCAAAGATTTTCCATATAGCAACCTGTCAACATTGATTTAACATTAAAAAGACCGCAATGGACATAAAACCCAACAATAAACAGTAAAACCAATTTATAGATAATAGTAATAATATTTTTTACTAATAATGAAACTAGTGCTTTTTATTTTAATATATTTACAAATATATTAAAATGGTCTAAACTCATGATATGAAGAATACAGTAATTACAGTGACTTGGGGAAAAAAAAGAAAGAAACATTTTATTTATAATGTTAAACTCTCCTTAAGATGGATATGTTTGCTTAATAATATATTATATATATATATATATATATATATATATGCATAGGTGAATATGTTATTTCTACAGTGGCAATGGAAACTGAAAATGTTGCATCCACACAAACAAAAAGTTTGTTCAACTTGAAATGTTAAATTATGCTAAGTGACAACTTAGATATTTGAGTTAACAAATTATTTTAAGCTGACTCAACAAATTGTGTTTTTTTATTGTTTACAGTGCAGTGATAAAGAGTCGTACAAAAACCTTTATCAGTCGGAGTCACAGTGACTGCACTGATACAGCTGAGAGAAACTGCAGCTGCTGATAGAGAGGATGACACAAACAATGCAATAATGTTTTCTAATGACTTGAAATATTAATTTATTTACTAAATATAGCAAATAAAGTTTTTGTATGTAGCTTATTTTATTTTAAATAACAGTTAGTGCTCAGTCATTTCAGTCTTTGTCACTCCACTTGTTGTGTTTCAGATCAGAGAATGAGAACAGAGTGGAAACGGAGACAGAGATTTAGAATTTTGATTTTTGATTGTAGAGCAATGGTGTTGTTCTACAATCAATCAATCTTGTCTCATCTGTCTCGCCGCCTGCCTTTTGGACTGCTTGCTTGAATACTGTAAAAGATTATGTTCAATGTCAGACATTCATTTTTTACATTACATAATATAGCATAAACCAACTGACCCTTTTGACTGACGAAATCAATACAGCTTTCTGTATTCCATCTGCACAAAGAAAAAGGGTGTTGGGTTTACATGCTGGGCAGGCGAAGTGCTCTAAACTGGCCATTTTTTCACACTGGTACTGGCAGAATGTGCATTTCATAAAGCTTCTTTGTAATACATCTCCATGTATTTTCCCAGCCTGTACATTAGATTAGCGAAGAGTAAAATGAAATAGTGGAGTAGGGGGAGTAATGTCATGGTTCCATTTTCCCTGTTCTCCTGCCTTCTGTTTGTTCCTCATGTGTTGCTTTTTTTTGATTAATTACCCTGCATCTGTCATTAATTTGCTCTCGTTTGCCCGTGTATTTAAACCCCATTCTGTTCAGTCTTTCTTTGTCCGTTCTCAGTCATCATCAGTCGGTAATAGTTGTATGTTCACCCTGTTTTTCCTTGTTGTTATTTCATGACTGTCGCGATACCAACAGTGCTTACAAACGGCTTGCTTACATAATGTTTCACGTTAAACTGGAAGATTACACATACGGTACGGTATCTTCTAATGTTAAATAGATTACTTAACTGATAATCTGCACGTGGCTGCTAGAGAAATTCTCAGAATACACTGTTCAAATTTTATTTTTAATGTTGTTGCTGTTGTTGTTGCTGTTTTTATTATTGCACAATGTAACATTGTTATCATGATAACACCTGCTGAACGCCGATTTTATTGCTCTGTAATGTGATGTGTTGTTTGTATGTTATTCTTTCTTTTTTTTTTTTTTTAATAAAAAGCTGGTCTGTCTCTGACGTATTGTGCGTACATACACAGCATAGCTTGTGGGCTTCCATTTAAATCACAAAATATGCATTGGAATATCATGACAACATTTTTCCTTGTTCCGTCATACTCGATTAATGATTGGAAACTGTGGTTAATATGTTTTGATGAAACATCTATAATGAATTCATGTTCATTAATAAATCACAACAATCCCATGCTGTGGGCATTGCCATTCATACAGGCTACAGCGGAAGTTATTTTACACAACTACTCAACACTTCCGGTTTTTGAACGCAGACTATAAGAAAGGCCTATACTCAGGAGAGTGTGCCCTCTGCTGGTCAGAGGAGGGAGCCAAACCTATCTAAAATTCCCTGCAGGGTTATGAAGGGCAAGTTTGTGTATGTGTATTACACAATCCATACACAGCCACTCTTCTGGCATGCAGTCCTTGCAGCAAATGATGGCAAGATATGTGCAGTAGCTGCAGTTATGTTCTGAAATCACATTGCAGGACGGCAAGTAGTTTATGTGATACGACCTTGCTTTCCGCCAATCAGCTTGGGTTACAGATTGGTGCAAGCACCATGATGTGGATGTTGAAGGATACTTGTTTGTGCCTTGAACATCTGCTAAGGTCAGAATGTCCTGCAGCTTCTGCATCTCACTATCTGAAAGACAGAAACAAACAAACAAAACAAACAAAAAAAAAAGAAATCCTTTCACGCTTATAGCTAACTTGCTTAATTACAGTAAGGTGTCTTACCAGTAAGGTATACTTACCAAATAAGTGTTTAGATCAGTTTGATTGGGTAACTGTGGGAATCTCCTTGACTCCAGACTCAAAAGGAGTAGCATCCTCACTGCCAACCACAGAAACAATCTTGAACAGCATATCCGAGAATTTCTAGCCATTGCAAACCATTCAGACCCCCCGAACTATATTTTAATCGAAATCTTCTGTGATGGTCTGAATTAAATGTTAAAGGCGAGACTGAGACGTGAGGGTCCGCGCTCATCTCTGGCCGCTTTCATGGACTTTGCTTTATTGTGTGTGGTCTCATCTTTTACTGTGGGTGTCGTGGATGAGGAACGCAACATCACGGTAACGCCGGCCGTGCAACCCGCACGTGTAATGGCGGCTACAACGGACTCCGTTCGCAAGATGGCGGCCGCGCCGGAGCGCGCTCATGTAATGGCAGCGACAGCGGTGCCTGTTCACAAAATGGCGGCCGCGCCGGAGCACGCTCATGTATTGGCGGCGACAGCGGTGCCCGTTCACAAAATGGCAGCTGCACCTGAGCACACTCATGTAATGGCGGCGACAGCAGAGCCCGTTCACAAAATGGCAGCAAAAACGGAGCTCTGTCACGTCACAGCTGCTACCCCTGAGCCAAGCAAAGTTACAGCTGTTGTTCTTCACATTCTAGATCATGCGTACAGACTATTTCTTCTGGAGTGAGAAAAGTAATGAAGTAAACAACGATTTTAACCCTGCTGGAAAAACAACAACAACAACAACAACAACAACAACAAAAACGACAAAAAAAAAAACAAAACAGCTAAAACCAGCCTAAGCTTGTTGGCTGGTCTTAGCTGGTTTAAGATGGAAGCAGCTGGTTTTATTTCAATATTTACATTTACATTAAATATTCCACACTTATTAATGGAGATAAGCACTGAAATTACATGAAGTCATTACGCAGAAGTTTAGACTTCTTTGTAATGGATGACCTTGATCACTTTTCCTGTGGCATGCCATGTTTTAATGACAGCAAAGAGTGCTATAGGTACACAATAGCTCATCTTTAAACTAAACTGCAGATCTTATGTTATGAGAAAATATATTTAGCCAGAACAATGATTGTATAGATTGTGTATACAACACTGTATAGCTTCTGTTTGGTTTGTGGGGAGTTGCTGGCATTGAGTAATTATCACCCATGCTGATACTCCAGTGGTAATACATGCATGTCATTTTCACACCTAGAGGAGGCAAAGCATGACACGCATCCTTGAGTGGACCAGTGTGTCTATTACACACTTTGGCGTGACACCGGGTTGAACAGACAGAATGTCAAATATACAGGTGATCAATCCAAACAACAACAAAATGCCAAAAAACACAGGCAAAGGGCACTCCAGCCAGTGATTGTAACAAAAAAAATAAAATAAATAAAAAATAAATAAATAAATAAATAATTATAATGTCAGTTATGTTGGGACTATTTTACAATTAAATATATTTGATTTTGTTTTTTTTTAAGTATTTGTAATTTAAGTTGCAATTTACTATATTTAATAGGTATTTCAACAATTTATTTTTAATTAAGTGTATTTTAATTAAACACACTATAATGTATTTTAATAAATAGTCTGGTTAAAAATATATATGTAGTTTAATCAAATTTAAATCAAATTAATATTGTTTTAATTATTTTTAATGGCCATTAACTTAGAATGAATTTTTAAACATTTAATTTAAATGATGAGTGTACTTCATAACACTATGAACATGCTTTATATATATACTGTAATGCCAAGCCAGCAGAGGGAGCCATCACCCGAATACTGACTGCGCGCTCCCTCTGCTGCTTCTACTGCTACTTCCTGTTTGGCAGTATTTAAGGACTCACCATGTGCTCACACATTGCGAAGTATTGCCAGTTTACCTGCCTTACCAAGCGTTTTCTGATTACTCTGATTTGTTTGCACGTGTATGATTCTGCCTCGTTTTCTGACTACCGATTTCTTGGATTACCCTTTCTGGATTGTTGAACTGTGTGGACTGATATCAAGGTTTGCCCTTATTGCCTGGCTTTCTCACTACGATTTACGGATTACCCTTGGACTGTCGAAAGAGTGGACTGCTTTCTGGTTAACGACCCATTGCCTGGTTTTACGTGTATGTTTGCTGCTTTGTACAATAAACCTCTGCATATGGATTCTAACGCCGCCTCAGCGCCTTCGTTACAGAATACTTCGCCTCCCTTGAATCCAGCGGAGGTCTCCAACTTGCAAAGCAGCGTTTGCTTATCAGAGCGAACTCCTAAAGAATTATCAAGAACAGCTTACGAAGCTGCAGTCTGTCAACGAACATCTGACACACTACGTGCGAGCCCTCCCTCCACCAATGCCTTCTACGGTAAGCTTTGCTCTCCCTACCAAATTCGATGGCACAGCTGAGCAATGCAAAGGGTTTATTCGACAAGTGAAACTGTATTTTGATTATCAACTTGAACGATTTGAATCTGAAGAGAAAAGATGTGCGTTTCTCATGACGCTGCTCACAGGGAGGGCTCTCGATTGGGCTTCAGCGGTATGGGATGCCGACTCACAGTTTAAGCGATCTGTTGACTATTTCTTGCAACAAATTCAGGAAGTATTCGAATATACCGCAGGGGGCAGGGATATTTCGAATCAAATCATTCACGCTCGTCAAGGCAACCGCACCGCAGCTGATTACGCCATTGAGTTTCGTACTCTAGCAGCTCAGAGCGGATGGAATGATGTTTCTCTCAAAGCCGTCTTTTACAACAGTTTGAACAGTGATTTACAAACTGAGCTCGCCTGCCGACGAGAGAATTCATCATTTTCAGAACTGGTTAACCTCGCCATTAAACTTGATAATCTCATGAGGCAGACACCCAAACAACGCTCAGCCAAGAGTTATCATCGCAACTCCCCGAGCTCCAGCTCAGTAACAGAACAAGTACCGATCGAACCCATGCAAATAAACGCTTCACGATTATCTGAGGAGGAACGTACTCGACGCCGTCAAAATCACCTGTGCTTTTACTGCGGTGAACCAGGCCACCGTAGCACTGGATGTCCACTCAAATCCAAGACCTCCTCAAAGGTAAATATCCAAAACCTCTCCATATTACAATACAAATCTTTGACACTGCCGGTTACCATAAGAACTGATACCCTCTCTCTCGATCTGACAGCGATGATTGACTCTGGGGCTGCGTTGAACATCATCAATAAGGACATCGTAGAAAAATTCAACATTCCAACTCAACCATGCATCCCGCCCATTCGAATCAAAGCCATCACCGATACTCTCATCGACCACGGCATCCACCATCAAACCAAGACAGTGAAACTGCAGGTTGGATTACTTCATCAGGAGAACATTACCCTGTATGTGGTTGATTCACCCAAGTATGAGATTATCCTCGGATTCCCCTGGCTCTCCATCCATGATCCTGCCATCTCGTGGAATCAAGGGGAATTAACTCACTGGTCACATTTCTGTTTAAGGAACTGTCTTCCTGCTCAACCACAACCCTGTCTCACCACAAGCATTGAAAGTCCAGACACGAAGGTAAAAATCTCCATTCCTGAGCAGTATCAAGATCTATCAGAAGTTTTCAGCAAAACCAAGGCTACCTTACTCCCTCCACACCGGCCATGGGACTGTGCCATTGACCTGCTGCCGAACGCCATGCCACCTAAGAGTAAGGTGTACCCGTTGTCTAGAATGGAGGACCAGGCTATGGAGGAGTACATTGAGGAAGCACTAGAATCAGGTTTCATCCGTGCATCAACATCCCCCGCAGCAGCAGGCTTCTTCTTCGTAGCCAAGAAGGATGGAGGTCTGAGGCCGTGCATCGATTACCGTGGCCTCAACAACGTCACAATAAAGTTCCGTTACCCATTGCCTCTTGTACCCCCGGCTCTAGAACAACTGCGGGAAGCCACCATTTACACCAAACTTGACTTACGAAGTGCATATAACCTCATCAGGATCAAGGAAGGAGATGAATGGAAGACTGCATTTCTCACCACTAGGGGGCACTACGAATATCAGGTGATGCCGTATGGGTTAGCCAACGCCCCAGCTGTATTTCAGTCATTCATAAATGAAATTCTGAAGGACTTCATGAACAAGTTTGTTATCGCCTACATTGACGATATCCTGATTTACTCCAAGTCAGAGACAGAACACATCACTCACGTGCATGCAGTCTTATCCCGTCTACTGGAGAACCAATTGTATGTCAAGGCAGAGAAATGTGAATTCCACGTCCACCAGACATCCTTCCTGGGCTATGAGGTCAGTCACCAGGGGGTCAAGATGGATCCCACGAAGATTCAGGCAGTCACAGGTTGGCCTCAACCCTCACCCATTAAGGAGCTTCAGAGATTTCTGGGCTTCGCAAATTTCTACCGACGATTCATACGTAATTATAGCACCATAGCTGCTCCTCTTACCTCACTGTTAAAGAACAAACCCAAGAAACTCTGTTGGACAGAGGAGGCAGATCGAGCGTTTTCCGCACTCAAGACAAGTTTCACGGCAGCCCCTATTCTGAAGCACCCCAATCCCGAATTACCGTTTGTCGTGGAGGTGGATGCATCGGACTGTGGAATTGGAGCCATTCTCTCTCAACGTCATGGTCAACCAGGCAAACGCCATCCTTCCACCCACCGTCATTCTGGCCCCTGTCTCATGGGATATCATGGAGGAAATCCAACGCAGACACGATCAAGATCCACCACCACCACAATGTCCACCTAATAAGCACTACGTACCTCAAGAAATGCGTCACCAAGTACTCCAATGGGTCCACACCTCTCTCAGTGCTGGCCACCCAGGTATATCACGAACTCTACATCTCCTAAAGAACTCATTCTGGTGGCCATCCATGACCAAAGACACCGCTACCTATGTCAAATCCTGCCAGATCTGTGCTCAATCTAAGACCCCCAAGGAACTACCGTCAGGTCTACTCCAGCCCTTACCTATTCCACAACGCCCCTGGTCCCATCTATCAATCGATTTCGTCACTGACCTGCCACCTTCCCAGGAGTTCACAGCCATACTGGTAATCATCGATCGTTTCTCCAAATCCTGCCGTTTAATTCCTTTGAAAGGTCTCCCCACAGCCATGGAAACTGCCTTAGCCCTCTTCCACCATGTCTTCCGTGTCTATGGCTTACCTGAGGACATTGTAAGCGACAGAGGAACTCAGTTCACATCCCAAGTCTGGAAAGCCTTCTGCAAGCAACTCGACATTAATGTCAGTCTCACCTCAGGTTACCATCCTCAGAGTAATGGCCAGGTGGAGAGATTAAATCAGGAGATCGGTCGATATCTTCGCACCTATTGCAGTCGTGAGCAACACAGATGGTCAGAGTTTCTCCCCTGGGCTGAATATGCCCAAAATTCACTCACCCATTCCTCTACAGGCCTCACCCCCTTTCAGTGTGTCCTGGGGTTTCAGCCGCCGATGTTCCCGTGGTCAGGTGAACCGTCTTCAGTGCCGGCAGTCGATGACTGGATTAAGCGTAGCGAGAGGGTGTGGGACAGTGCCCATGTGCGTCTCCAGCGGGCTGTAAGGAATCAGGAGATTCAGGCCAACAGACGCCGCCTGCCACACCCTCCCTACCAACCTGGACAGCGGGTCTGGCTCTCTACACGGGACATCAAGCTGCGGCTGCCCAGCAGGAAGCTCAGCCCAAGGTATGTAGGCCCATTTAAAATTCTTAAACGAATTAATGAAGTTACATACCAGCTTGAGCTTCCTCCTAACTACCGTATCTCTCCCTCCTTCCATGTATCGCTCCTCAAACCGGTCCACCCGGAGGCTGACCCCGGCCAGATGGCCCCAGAACCGCCGCCACCCCTGGAAGTGGACGGCTTGCCTGCATATCAGGTGAAGGAGTTGCTGGACTCTCGGCGTAGAGGGGGTCAGCTCCAATATTTGGTGGACTGGGAGGGCTATGGACCTGAGGAGAGGTCATGGGTAGCCGCCAACGACATTCTGGATCCGTCTCTCATAGAGGAATTCCACCGAGCCAGACCCGACCGTCCAGCACCACGACCACGGGGACGTCCTCGTCGAGCTCCAGGAGTCGCTCCTAGAGGGAGGGGTTCTGTAATGCCAAGCCAGCAGAGGGAGCCATCACCCGAATACTGACTGCGCGCTCCCTCTGCTGCTTCTACTGCTACTTCCTGTTTGGCAGTATTTAAGGACTCACCATGTGCTCACACATTGCGAAGTATTGCCAGTTTACCTGCCTTACCAAGCGTTTTCTGATTACTCTGATTTGTTTGCACGTGTATGATTCTGCCTCGTTTTCTGACTACCGATTTCTTGGATTACCCTTTCTGGATTGTTGAACTGTGTGGACTGATATCAAGGTTTGACCTTATTGCCTGGCTTTCTCACTACGATTTACGGATTACCCTTGGACTGTCGAAAGAGTGGACTGCTTTCTGGTTAACGACCCATT
This sequence comes from Labeo catla, assembly GCA_012976165.1. Lineage (NCBI taxonomy): Eukaryota > Metazoa > Chordata > Actinopteri > Cypriniformes > Cyprinidae > Labeo > Labeo catla. The sequence continues at coordinate 10,639 of VONZ01002536.1, forward strand.
GCCTGGTTTTACGTGTATGTTTGCTGCTTTGTACAATAAACCTCTGCATATGGATTCTAACGCCGCCTCAGCGCCTTCGTTACATATACACATAATAATAGACAGTGCCCTCTACTAATATAGAGCTTGGGAGTTTACGTCACTGTGCATTGCATTCTGGGTAGTCGCTGCCATGTATTAGGACACTCTAAATAGCGTACAATGACAATAAATACAAATCACTAGAGGAAAAAATGACTGTATTTGCTTTAATATTTTTAAGAGCTGCTTGCCCTTGTGTAGAATAAATGTACTAATATTTGAATCCATTGCGTTCATTCGAGCACTCAGTCGTGTGGCCAGAACACGACACATACACACTCACAGAAATCATACCGCCGCCTTCTATTGTACCACACACAGGACCGAATTCATTTCTCTTTTGCAGTTTTTAATAACTAGGTGTCACTGATATATCTGCCCGATAAAATAAACACACTATAGGTTGATCTCAGCCAGTTGATCTTGTGAGTGAACCACCGCTCTGCACATTTTGTATCTCAGATGTCTGTTCTATTCAAAAGTAAGTGCCCTGCGAACTCAAAATATTCCGCCCTGATTACAGTTCAAAGAGAGCGTATATGTTCCATTCAATGAACATTAAAGTGTGCAAGACCTGAATTTAAATTGCATTTATTTACAGGGGTATATTGTGTCACACTTCTCAAAGTTTCATCTGTGTGTGAAGACTATGCAGGCGGTGGCACAGCGCAAATCCATGAATGAATATCATTCATTCAATAAGTAAACTTAAATTGATTTCCACTGCTCAGGGAATGAACATTGTGTAGGGACCATGTTAATCGCAACACAGTTCAGTCATGGAGCTCTCTTTGAACTAGCTGGTTGTCTGAATCAGGTTAAATAAGAGAGCCATGCAATATATGCAGAGCGACGGTATGTGAGGAATGGAACTGAGAAACACTGATGTATTTAATCATATGTCATATCACTCTAATTTCTTTGAGGGATGAAGTTCAATAAGTTTTACTGGACTTAAATAGAACAAGTACACGATTTCTTACAAAGAGCTGCTGAACAGTAACGTTTAAGCACATGAGTTGCTTTATGAACAAGGACAGTGATCGCAACGAGCCATATCACAAATTAAATTACATTTCCAAACATGTTATTGATGGCGTGAGCACCTTCCACAAATTCAAGTGGATCAGAAATTGTAAAGCTGTAATAAATAATAAATACAAACGAAAAGCCAGATTTTTAAGTTGTTTATTTTCATTGAGCTGCTTTCACCATTGTGTTGTTTTAAGCTGAAAAGCATAAAATTGCGCTTCATTTTAGATCCTTTCTGTTTTGTTTTTTGTTTTCCAATGCATATTGGCCATAATTATTGGCACCCCTAGAAATCTGTCTAAGTAAACTATATCTAAAGTATATTCCCATTCATATTACAATTTTAGCACACCAGGGTCACTAGGTGTTACGGAGTGAGAGATGAAGCGTGAAGCGGGCGGATCCAATTGCAAACTTTTATTAGTGGACATCGACAAAGACTTGGTCAAGGCAGGCAGGGTCAAACAGTGGCAAACAGGTGTATAGACAACAAGACAAAGAGTAATCCGTAACACAGGCAAGGGTCGATCCAAGGCGAACTTTATTCGAAGGACGAGGCAATAGAGTAGTCCAGCCAGGCGAGGGCTTCAATAGGCAGGCAGCGAGACAAACAATACGATAAAACAATGCAAAGGATCAAGACTTGGATGACTAGGAACAAGACAAGACTAAACTAGAAAACACGACTGACTAAGGCTCCGTACAGTTGCTAACACTCAACAGTGATAAACGCAAACCAATACTCGGCAATATGTGACAGGAAGACCGGGGTTTAAAGAGTGTCTCTGATTGGATGCAGGTGATGGCCACAATGGCTGATGGGGAACGTAGTCCGGGGTTTAGTGTAACAGTCCGTGTAATGCGAATGTCACAGCGACCTCTGGTGGCAAGTAGACTGACATTCAGGAGTGGGTTCGTGACACTAGGAGTATGAAATTGTCCAGCCATGACTTCCTGTTGCACACGATTATAAATATGAGAAAAAAACAGACCAAATTCCCTTAATCGTCCATCACAAGGAGTAAAACCAAAGAGTATAGTTCTGATGTGTAGAACAACATTGTAGAGCTTCACAAAATAGAAAGTGGCTGTAAGAAAAAGCTAAAGCATTGTAAATCCCCAGACCTGTGTCTTTGTCGTCCTAATGCACGGTGAGGAGGAGGGTTTGAGGGGCCAATGAGTCTTGGGGTCAGAAATCCTAAAATAAAATTATCAAGCAGCCCATAGATCACCACGTTGTTCCGGAGGGTTTCAAAAAAAAACTCCAGCATATTCAGTCATCAGACATGACTGGAACTTCAAATGGGACTGGCTTCTATGGTCAGATGAAACAAAACAAAACAAACAAACAAACAAACAAACAAACAAACAAAAAATCACTTTTTGGCAGCAAACCCACCAGATGATTTTGGTGCAGACAGGGATAGATAAAAAAAAAAAGTACCCATGCCCACAGTTAAAAATACTGCTGGGTCTTTAATGTTGTGGACCTATTTTTCTGCCAGAGGTCCTGGACAACTTGTTCAGATACATGGCATCATGGAATCTATCAAATGCCAGCAAAAAAAATCAACTTGACTGCTTCTGTTGGAAATCTTATAACGGGCCCTTTAAAATACATTAACAAATGTACTTTTGGACAACACACTTCAGTTGAAATTAAAATAAATTATTTTACATGTGCTTTAGTATATTAGTCAATACATAAACACTTATTAGTTATGTATTAGTATTTATATAATTAGAACTTACTATAGTATACTTCAAACAAACAAACAAACAAACAAACAACAACAACAAAATGATTTAAAATGCACATTTACGCAAAAAGTTAATTACAGACTATTACAAAGTGCTTTTTTTTAAAAAAAGTGAATGCAAACTAACAAGAAACAAAGCCATGGAACTAAATTATTTTATACATACACTTAAATGGTCTTTAATTTGAGTAATATATTATTAGCAAGTACACATTTTAAAAAAAAAGTACTTTTAAGATTTGAAGTATACTTTTCCACAAAGGTTAGTTTGTTAGCGGCACAATTCCTGCCCACTTCTTTGCATTGTCAGCACATGCTTCAGCGCTCTGAGAGTGTTTATAGTGCTGTGAGTTTAACACTTCATGACTGAGAGCAGAACAGAACAGAATCTTCATCATCACACAAGACAAAACAACAACAATGAACAACAACATCATCCTCATCTGGACACTCACACTGTTTGCTCAAGGTTTTTATTAAAGATTACTCATTCCTTGACATGTAAATTATTAATGATTTACAGTTGTTTCTTAATTGTATTCTTATACTTTCTTTCAGAAGGTAGAGGACAGTACACTGTAACCCAGAGTCCATCAATAACAGCAGCTCAAGGACAAGAAGTCAGAATAAACTGTAAAGTCAGCAGTAGAGTATGGGGTGGTGATGAGTTACACTGGTACTTACAGAAACCTGGAGAAGCTCCTAAACTCCTCATATATGAGATATCAAAGCGATATACTGGAACTCCATCTAGATTCAGTGGCAGTGGATCTGACAGTGATTTCACTCTGACCATCAGTGGAGTCCAGACTGAAGATACAGGAGATTATTACTGTCAGAGTGTACACAGTGATCCAGTGTTCACACAGTGATAAAGAGTCATACAAAAACTTCTGTCAGTCAGAGTCACAGTGACTGCACCTATACAGCTGAGAGATACTGCAGCTGGTGATGGGAGGATCACAAACAATACAGTTGCACACTATATTAAACATTTCAGAAACTATTTAGTCATAAGATGTACTAAGGAAATGTAATCATAATATGTGACCCTGGACCACAAAACCAGTCATAAGTAGCAAAATGGGTCAAAATGACCGATTTTTCTTTTATGCCAAAAATTATTAGGATATTAAGTAAAGTTCATTTTCCATTAAGATATTTTGTGAATTTCCTACTGTAAATATATTAAAACTTATTTTTTGATTAGTAATATGCATTTCTATGAACTTCATCTGGACAACTTTAAAGGCGATTTTCTCAGTTTTTTTATTGCCCCCTCAGATTGCGGATTTTCAAATAGTTTTTATCTCGGCCAAATATTGTCCCATCCTAACAAACCATACATCAATTTATTTATTCAGCTTTCAGATGATGTACAAATATTAATTTAAAAAAGACCCTTATGACTGGTTTTGTGGTCCAGGGTCACATATATTTTAATCTAATATAATTATATATTACTTACTAGAGTTGACATTATCTAGAGAAAATTTGTGTGCTGCTTGTTCATGGAAAACTTGCACCATGTTACTCAATGCCATGTTTTCCAAGTTTTCCCTTGTCTTCTTAGCCACATGTGTATGTATGTGTCATGTCACCCACGCTCACCTGAATACTAATCACATACACCTGTGCACCCAATCACCACCATAGTATAAATACTTACCTGTGTGCTTCACTCACTGGCTGGTATCATTGCTTGTCACTCTACAGTATATCCTGTATTTCTCATTCATTCTCTTGTCATGTTCTGATTTAACACTTTTTGAAGGAAATATATTTAATAATCTGTGATCTCTGACTTCTTCTGTTCATATGCAACTCAATCATCATAGATCACAAAAACAACAACTACAAAAAAGCAAATGATTCAAACATTTTGAGTGCACACTAATTAATCTTCAGTAAAATTGTTTTTAATTAAATTTGTTGAACAGTTATCAACAATAATACAAAGTAGCTCAGTATATTTCTTTACAGCATGATGGTCCCTGGTTGTAGCCAGAAAATGAAATAGATTTTACTAAAAGGAACTGCAGTGACGAGCATGCTCCCGTTTAGTCTATTTCTTATGTTTAATCTGTTATTCTTTTTTATTGGCTGTTGCTCTCATGCTAAATGACATACAAAATGATGTACAAACTGTGTGTTTATGCAGCTTGTACTGTTGGTGAGAGCACTGTGTGACTACATTGCTTAAGAAGTCCAGTAAACTCCATGTAAAAGATCTTTTAGTAATCACTCATTCTGCCCACGTTTCCACATAGGCATTAAAATGAAACAACGACATAACATTAGTCAGAATGTAAAATCACATATACTATATTATGGGTTTGGTAGCAGCTCAAGCTGTTGTAAATCCTGCCCACTTCTTTGCATTGTCAGCACATGCTTCAGTGCTCTGAGAGTGTTTATAGTGCTGTGAGTTTAACACTTCATGACTGAGAGCAGAACAGAACAGAATCTTCATCATCACACAAGACAAAACAACAACAATGAACAACATCATCATCCTCATCTGGACCATTGCAGTATTTATTCAAGGTGGAATGACAATTGTTGACAATAATACTATGCTGTTGCTGTACCAATATTCTGCTATAAATAAGATTGACACATTCCTTGGTTTTCTTTTCTTTTTTTCAGAATCCAGTGGAGTCACTGTGACTCAACCTAAAATTAAAACGGTCCAGATTGGTCAAAGAGCTACAATAGAGTGTAGTCTGGATGTAGGACTAACCTCTAATGACTTGTTTTGGTATCAGCAGAAACCTGGAGAAACTCCTAAACTCCTCATATATTATATAAACAGCCTCCAGTCAGGAACTCCATCTAGATTCAGTGGCAGTGGATCTATGTATGGAAAAGATTTTTCTCTGACCATCAGTGGAGTCCAGATTGAAGATCAAGGAGATTATTACTGTCAGAGTTACCACAGTGGTGGAGTGTTCACACAGTGATAAAGAGTCGTACAAAAACCTCCATCAGTCAGAGTCACAGTGACTGCACTGATACAGCTGAGAGAAACTGCAGCTGCTGTTTCATCCTGATATGATACAACATTGATTCTCTTTTTTACAATATGATTTGATATTTGCCTTTATGTCAAAACATGCAGTGATAAAATAACAATTATACTAATGCATCATATAGTTAGTCAGTTACAATCAATTAGAAGGTGCCATATTACAAGATGACACCACTTAACTATTTTTTCCTTTTGTTAAGTGCTGACTTAAAAGTGGTGACTTGACGTCCAGCACTCAAACCACATGGAGACGGATGCTTCACATAATGTCTATTTAACACAACTCGTAGTAGGTGAAGAGGAGAAACAACCCCTCGTTGAGCTTCGCAACATCCTGAGGAAGAAGCTCATGACGCTGCAGCGGGCAGAAGGACACCGAAGGCGAAGAAAGGAGAGAGCAAGGAAGCGTGCGGCGTTCATCTCCAACCCATTCACCTTTACCAAGAAGCTGCTTGGGGATAAACGGAGTGGCAACCTCATGTGCTCAGTGGCAGAGGCAGACACCTTTCTGCACAACACCCTCAGTGACCCAGAGAGGGACCAAGACCTTGAACCGCAGAGGACCCTCATCAGCCCACAGGCGCCAGCTGTGGAGTTTGTGATGAGGGAGCCCAGCTGGGCTGAAATACAGGAGGTGGTGAAGGGGGCCAGAACAGCGTCAGCCCCAGGCCCCAGCGGTGTTCCATATATTGTGTACAAACGTTGTCCACAGCTACTACGACATCTGTGGAAGCTGTTGAGGGTGATCTGGCGCAGGGGACAAGTGGCAGGCCAATGGAGATGTGCAGAGGGTGTGTGGATCCCAAAGGAAGAAGACTCAAAGGACATCAGTCAGTTTAGGACAATCTCACTGCTAAGCGTCGAAGGCAAGATTTTCTTCAGCATCTTGTCACGACGTCTAACTGAGTTCCTTCTGAAGAACAGTTACATAGACACCTCTGTTCAGAAGGGTGGGATTCCTGGAGTGCCTGGATGCCTGGAACATACAGGAGTGGTTACACAGCTCATCAGAGAGGCTCGTGAAGGGAGAGGAGACTTGACCGTACTGTGGCTGGACCTAGCCAATGCGTATGGCTCCATACCTCACAAGCTGGTTGAGGTCGCCCTCCTGCGACATCATGTTCCCACTAAAGTCAAAGACCTTATTCTGGACTATTACAGCAATTTCAGACTAAGAGTCACTGCTGGGTCAGGCACGTCGGACTGGCATCGACTTGAGAAGGGCATAATAACAGGCTGTACAATCTCAGTCATCCTTTTTGCACTCGCCATGAACATGATCGTCAAGTCAGCAGAGGTGGAGTGTAGGGGACCCCTGACAAAATCTGGAGTACGTCAGCCCCCTATAAGAGCATTCATGGATGACCTGTCACCACCACATCTGTCCCGGGCGGCAGATGGATTCTGCTAGGGCTGGAGAAGCTCATCACATGGGCAAGGATGAGCTTTAAGCCAGCAAAATCAAGATCTCTGGTGCTCAAGAAGGGGAAGGTGACAGACAGGTACCGCTTCTCGCTGGCTGGAACCACTATCCCGTCTATTACAGAACAGCCAGTCAAGAGCCTAGGGAAGCTCTTTGATAGCAGCCTTAAGGACACTGCATCCATTCAGAGAACCAGCAAGGAGCTGGGGGGCTGGTTGAGATGTGTTGACAGATCTGGCCTGCCAGGAAGATTCAAGGCTTGGATTTACCAGCATTCCATCCTGCCCCGCATCCTGTGGCCGCTGCTAGTGTACGCAGTACCCATGACGACTGTAGAGGACATGGAGAGAAAGATCAGCAGTTACTTGCGAAGATGGCTTGGCCTACCCCGAAGCCTGAGCAGTGCTGCCCTGTACGGCAGTAGTAACATCTTGCAGCTTCCGTTCAGTGGACTCACTGAAGAGTTCATGGTGACCAGGACTCGGGAAGCTCTGCAGTACAGGGAATCCAGGGATGGAAAAGTGGCATCGGCTGGCATTCAGGTGAAGACAGGCCGGAAATGGAGGGCCGATGAGGCTCTGGAAGTGGCTGAGTCGCGACTGAGGCAGAAGGTACTTGTCGGGTCCATAGCCTCAGGACGCGCAGGAATTGGCTATTTCCCATCAACCAGGGTGGACAAAGCCCAAGGTAAACAACGGCAGCGCCTCATTCAGGAGGAAGTGAGGGCAGGTGTGGAGGAAGAACGAGCCAGCAGGATGGTGGGAATGGGGCAACAAGGAGCATGGACTAAATGGGAGAATGTTCTTCAACGGAAGATCACCTGGCCCAACATTTGGAGAGCAGACTCCCTCAACATCAGGTTCCTAGTCCAAGCTGTTTATGACATCCTACCAACTCCATCCAACCTCCATGTCTGGGGCAAAGCAGAGACACCATCCTGCACCCAGTGTCCAGGACGGGGGTCCCTGGAACACCTCCTCAGCAGCTGCCCAAAAGCCCTTGGAGAGGGGCGGTATCGCTGGCGCCACGACCAGGTGCTAAAGGCGGTTGCTGAGAGCATAGCCAAGGCCATTAACACCACCAAGGGCCACAGCAAGCCTAAGACCATCAGGTTTCACAGAGCTGGAGAGAAGCCCACCATCCCAGCAGGGGGCAGGTTAGGTCTCCTCACCACTGCCACGGACTGGCAACTGGAAGTGGATTTGGGCAAACAGCTGAAGATCCCATCAAGGATAACATCTACACGGCTCCGACCAGATATGATCATTGTTTCTGATTCTACCAAGCAGTTAATCATTCTGGAACTCACAGTTCCCTGGGAAGAACGCATGGAGGAGGCTAATGAGAGGAAGCGTGCCAAGTACCAGGAGCTAGTGGAGGAGTGCAGGAGCCAAGGCTGGAAGACCTACTGTGAACCCCTGGAGGTGGGATGCCGAGGATTTGCAGGGCGGTCCCTCTGCAAAGTGCTCACCATGCTAGGCCTCACCAGTGAGGCAAAGAGGAAAGCCATTAGGTCTGCAACTGAAGCCGCAGAAAGAGCCACAAGATGGCTTTGGATCAAGAGGGCTGATCCGTGGATGAATGCTGCTGGGACACAGGCCGGAGTCTGATCAACTCTGGTCGGGTGGGCTGGGTGAGGGTGTCTGATGTTGAAAGACCCGAAACACCCAGTGACCCCAGGTTACATCACTGATGATGTGTCCAAGCGCATCAGCAAGATGTATCTTTCACAAAGGCACATCAAATATGTTACACACTACATACTGTACTAATACAGTAAAACAATAATTCTGATTAACAGTTTGAGCTGCAGTGAATGCTAGGGACTATAACTCTGCCCTGAGGGCTGGAGATACATAAAGTATTTTTTGGAACTGTAAAGGTTTTTCCTTGATTAGAAATAGAATCAAACGTCTCGGGTTACGTATGTAACCCTGGTTCCCTGAGAAGGGAACGAGACACTGCGTCCTCTAGTGGGCGCTAGGGGGAACGCCGTCTGCGTGACCCGTGTCTGAAGTCTAATACAAAAACACCAACAGAGTTGGCCGGCGACAGCCTATGACGTCACCACCAGCGCGACCACAGTATAAAAGGGCGCCGGTGGAGCAGGACGGTCACTTCTTCGTCTGAAGCTCACATCCTGAAGCATGGCCACGAGCCTAGAGGACGCAGTGTCTCGTTCCCTTCTCAGGGAACCAGGGTTAAATACGAACCTGAGACGTTCCCTTTCGAGGAACTCGAACTGCGTTCTCTAGGGGGCGCTAGGGGGAACGGTTATACCCACGCTGCCATGCTGAGGGGAGTGCCTGTCGTGGAAGAGACAAGCACTAAGTACCAACTCCCTAGATTTTTAAGGGAGTTGCCCCTGGAATAAGTGATGGCTGTCAGAGAAATATCCCCTACGGCCAGAGCCTGGGCTACATACCTAACTTACCTGTAAGGGTCGAGGCTGACCCGAGGCAGAGCCCAAGCTTGGAAACCGAGGTATTCCTTTAAGGGGACATGGCCGAAGGCCTAGGAAATCTAGGCTGGCCTGATTCTCAGGAGCCACTGTAGTTCCGTATGATTCCCTCAGGAGTCATAAACGGAGCGCAGCGGTAACTCCCTGCTCACCTCGGTGAGTGTAAATAAGGAGCGCGCTGGAAGAGCGCGCAAACCGTTCCTTTTTAGCCTGGCAGATGTTAAGGAGAGGAACCCAGGGTGACCGGGGTTTTTTAGCCATCTCGAGAAAGGGTACGGGCAAAAGCGCGTGAATCCCTACCATAAAGGATTTTAGAATGGATGCAGAACACCGGTGCATTCCATACCACAGCGTGGATTTGAGAAAAGTGCCCAAAGGTTCACGTGTGCACTTACCATAGTCATGGATTTTAGACGTACCGTTGAGAAACGGTGAAATAAAAAGACCCTCAAGGTGAGGGGAAACTGCCGGCTTAACAAGGCTCTAGGGGAAGGCAATAGGGGCAGATCTCGTCGCCGAGAAGGCAATGCTCAAACGAAACCCTCAGGAGAGGGGAGCAAGATGCCAAGCAGATAGTAGCCTCGGCTATCTATCCAATATACTGCCAGGAGCCGAAAACACGTAACCACCCAGGAGACGGCAGTGTATCGGGTAAGGCTTCCACTCCCGGAAGGAGGAGCCACTGATTCCCCAGGAGGGACGAGCTCAGAGACTTCTTATATAAAGAGGGGAGCATCGTCGAGCCTTGGATGAGATCTGGTCCTGGTAAACAGTTCCATGGGGCCAAGGGGGGAACGGCAGTAAGGGCAAACCTCAGTAGCCTGAGGGAAATGCTCAAGCAGACTCAAAAACTCCCCGAAAGGAGAGGAGCATGCATCGAGCAGACAGCGGCCGCAGCTGGCTGTCTAACTGCCAAAAAGTCGATACACCTTAACCAAAAAGGCGGAGTATCAGAAAAGACCTGTATTCCCGAAGACGGGAGGGAGATCTGAAGCCCCAAGGGGGACGAGTCTCAGCAAACCCTTTCCGCAGAAAGGGGAGCCTCGTCGCGCCTTGCCCAGGAAGAGATACGGAGACCAGACCTGAAGGGGAGCCACCTCTCAAAGGCTGCCAGGAAAGCAGCAACATCCCCAGCCCTCAGGCTGTTCTACAGGTAACCTCTCAAGGGGGCTTATGCCCTTCCCACCCGACACAGACCTATACTTACCACCTCGATGGAAAGCAAGGGCCCTGCTCTACCAAGGTCCGCAGAACCCTGGGAGCGAGGACTGAGAAAGAGGCTCCTAGACGTGATCAGAGAATTTCCCCAGAAATAACTCTGACTCGTAAGATGGCGAAACATAGCACGATCTGGCCTACTCCTCAGAGGGGCGACCCGCTAGAACACCACCTTGTCAGGAGCAGGTCTGTGTAAAGGGCGGAAACCCCAGCAGCAGAAAACCCCTCAGGGCAGGATGCAGATCGAGGGTCTCAACCCGGTGGCCTCAGGTCCATGTGTCTATCCCAACGACGGAAGCTCCCTGTGAAAAGATTTTCAAAGGGCTTACCTAGAGATGGGACCGAGACCCTAGAAGTAGTGCTGTAGTGGGGACCTGAAAGCTTCCTATTCCAAAGCCGGAGGCAGATCCAGGCAAGCAGACCATAACCATGGTCGAGGACCAGAGGGGGGTGCTCGAAGAGGACCTACCAAGGAAGCACACAACAAAGCAGGACCCCGACATACAGCAGGATAGACACATAGTACTGAGCCGTACTCACACCACCGTGGTTCCTGCGCATGACTCCGATAGCTCATAAGTTCTCCTGGAGGAACCACCCCGACCATCTGCTTATGACCCAGCAGGGGAGATAATAAAGCAAGGTTATAGGGGAGTAAATCACGCATTGACCAGAACATGCAATGGGCTGCCTACCCAAACCATAGGGAGAAGACAGCATTCACCTGGTCGCCTCAAGAGACCGCTATTAGAAACCCTGAAAGGGAAGCGATCACCAAGCTCCTACCTGGCTATAATAATAGACAGATCTAGAAAGGTTTCTAGAGACATAAAAATGGATCAAACTCACCCCTCCATGGTTCCCGCCATACGAGCCCTGTAAGGGAGGCCTGAACCATTCTCACCCCACACAGACCTGTGCTTACCATCTCAATGGAAAGCATAAGGCCCTGCTCTATCAAGGCCCGCAGAACCTCGAGAACAAGGGCCACAATGTAGCCAAAGGCTCCTCAGAGCACCAGAGAGTTTCCGCAGAAACGACCCTGATTCGTAAGATGGCGAGACATAGCGTGATCAAACCCACTCCTGGGAGGGGCGACTCGCTAGATCACCAAATGGCATGAGAACAGGTCTGTATGAAAGGGTGGAAATCCAGAAACAGAAGGCCCTAAGGGCGGGAAGCAGAAGAGGGTCTAGCCAGGTGGTCTAGGTCCATGTGTCTATAAAGCATGTTCAGGAGCTCCCTGCGAGAAAGACTTCCGAAGAGCTTACCTGAAGGTAGGACCATAGCCCTAGATGCAGTGCTGTAGTGGGGACCTGAAAGTTTCCCAATCAATATGCCGAAGGCAGATCCAGGCAAGCAAACCATAACCATGGTGAAAGACCAGAGGGGGGTGCTCGAAGAGGACCTACCAAAGGAACGCACAAGACAGGTCCCAGAAATACAGCATGGTAGACACAAAATAAGGGATCGAACTCACCCACCGTGGTTCCCACGCCTGACTCCAGTTACCAGAAAGACCTTCTTGAGAAACTGCCAGACCACCATAGTGGGTCACCTACTTATAACCCTAACAGGGGAGATAACACCATCTAGGCAGGGGCTCAGGGAGACCACTGCTTAAAAACCCTATAAGGGGAGCAATCACAGAGTTAACAGAAAAGTGAAATCAACCACGATTGACCTGACCACAAAGAATGGGCTGTCTACCCACATCCCAGGCAGGGGAGACAGCACTTACCTGACTAGGAGCTCAAAGAGATCGCTACTTAGAAACCCTAGAAAGGGGAGCGATCGCCGAGCTAACACCTGGCTATCCTCAGATAGACAGCTCTATGAAAAGGGACAGGTTAACACACAGCTAGCCTCAGATAGCTGCACTTAACCACATAAATAACACAAAAAAGCTATAACCATCCTCAGATGGCTATACTATCCTCTTCATTTTCTGTCCATACCCTCGAGTATGGCAGAAAATTAACACCACAATCGCAACGCGCAGCATATGTTCAACCCCCTGGTGAGCTGAACACGCTCCGCCCACGCGCCAGACTCCCGCGGGAATCAGGCGGAACGGAGCCGCCGCCGCGAATGCGTTGTTAATGCCCGAGAGGCCAGCACACTCATGCAAATTCGGGTATAGAGAAGACTCACCTCCCTCCTTTGCGAATGTATTGCGATGAGCACATCCAGTTTCCTCGCGAGCTGGACATGCTGCTCCCGACCGCACACACACAGCCTGCGAGCTTCTTGCAAGCGGCTACGAGAGCACGCCAGTCCATCGCAAGAAATAAACACCGAATGTGACGATCGCATTCAACTCCCTCGAGAGCTGAAAGCGCAACTGACTACCGCACACACGGCCCGCGAGCCCTGTGTAAGCAGGTATGAGAGCGCGTCTGCCTCTCTCAACAAGCAATAAATGCGGTGTTCTCGTTCAACTCCCTCGAGAGCCGAAATTCGCTTAATCCTCACCATATAAGGACCGTATGATAGGTGCGGGTATCAGAGCGTGCTTGTTTCTCGCAAGAGACAAGCAAAGAGCGCAATAAACTCCACGGGAGCAAAGAGCGCTTGCTCCTTACCACGCATCGTCACACGCGAGCCATAATTAAAACATTGGTGAGAAACATGCACTCAATTTGAGCTTTGGTTACAGACAAAAGGTCAGTGAAGACGAAGAAGAGACCGTCCTGCTCTACCGGCGCCCTTTTATACTGTGGTCGCGCCGGTAGTGACGCTCCGGCAGCGACGAGTCGCACCGGAAGTGACGTCATAGGCTGTCGCCAGCCAACTCCTTTGGTGTTTTTGTATGTATTCTTCAGACACAGGTCACGCAGACGGCGTTCCCCCTAGCGCCCCCTAGAGGACGCAGTTCGAGTTCCTCGAAAGGGAACTGCATATAACCAAATGTATAGAAAATTAGGTGTTTTGACATGCATTTTAAGCTCTGATTGATGTTAACCACAATCATATGCAGTCTTTTGACATATACATTGTTTGTGTGTACACATTTGTCTGTCTTTCCTTTTTTGGAGGAAATATAGGAAATATAAAATATATATATATATATTATTCAGACTAGAGCCATTCAATCGCAGGTCATAGATTTTTTAGTAGTACTTTAACAACGATACACAACGTAAAAAACTACATACATGCATGATAACCGATATAATTATAACATTGCACTAAATGAATACCGGGTATGGGACAGCGCGATCCACACGCTTTATATTTGAGCCTGGCGTGACGTGTCAGTGAGGTAACGAAGCTTCGTTTTCACAGACCACGTGACAGCCTCATTTCAAGCAAGGCTTCGGAACATTGTTTCGAAACACTAGTGTGTTGAAAACTCAAAACGTGTGTCGTCACTAGGTGTCGATTTTCCCATCCCTACTTTTAAGTGTTGCACTTCAAGATCATCAGATTTTAGCGAAGCTGTTCTCAAGACAAGTAATGGCTGCTTATCCCTCCTGTCCTGGTGTCTGATGACAGCCATAACACTCTCCAGCTTCCTACATTCCTTCAAACTGGGTCAGTACCTGTACGCCGCCATTACACGCACTCATCCGCTCACGCCCACACTCGCATAACATTCACTCCCACACATTCGATGTGCTTATTGTGTTCATGATTGTTTGATAATTATTTTGCTTTTTGATCTTTTGATTTGTTTGTTGTTATTGACTTTGAACTATGAAATTAACAATGTTTATTCCGTGTTTCTTTTTCTCCTTTCTCTATGGACAATTTATGAATGATTTTGGACGCAAATCTGCCAAATTGGAATCTTGAAATAGTGATGCAATTTCTACACGGATATCAAACTTGAACTGAACTGTTGAACTGTTTTTCTTTTTCACTTGTTTTTTTATTATTATTACTACTATTATTATTATTATTATTATTATTTCTTTTTTCTTGACCCTTTTCAAACAACACACTGTAAAAAAACTATTTTCTGAAACTTGGGACCCTTTTATTTGTTTTTTTCCAATTATGAGAACTCTTCTTCTGTAGTCTGCCAAGCTAATCAGTAAGATATCATTATGATTTGTTCATTAGTGATTATTTTTATTTATTTATTTATTTTGTTTCTAAACTCTGAAAAGTCTATTTTGTACATAATGGACATGCAATATAATAATGTATTGAGGGCCCTTACTTTTTTTGTTTGTTTGTTTAACTCTGGGTTGGGGGTAGAGTGGGGAAAAATGTTATGTTTCTATTCTCCTGTATCTTTATCCTTTTATTATTACAAAAGTTCAATAAAGAGATTAAGCAAAAAAATAAAAAAAAGTTTGAAAACCACTGGTTTAATTGATCATGTGTAAGAAATTAGATCAAGTTCAAATGATTCAGTTGGGAATCAAATTCGAAGGATTTGGAACCAACTTGATTAAACTGATTCGGAATTAATAGTTTACACATTTAGACTATTCATTCAGCGAAGAATTTAAATTAGTATATCTTATCAATTCTGAAGTTTGCCAACAATAATAATATACAATATATAATAACAAAGTGATATTTCATTAACTGTGAGCAAAGAAGCTGGATCAAGGGCACAAGACATTAACTTACAAGCATATAACAAGACACTTCTCTTTGCAATGAAACAAGAGTTTTTGAGCTATTCTACTATATATGAAGCACACACACGCATACAGTTCAGGGTATGAAAATTACAGAGTTTAAATGGAGTCCCAAAAATCTATTATGTGCAACTTGTTCTTAAATCGCAACCTGAGAAAATCATAGAAGCAGAGATTTGGTTGGCCTGGTTGGCTGGAACCAGTTTCTGCGAGAAAGGAGACCTTGTTTTACTTGCGTTCATGCTGAAGGGGTGGGATTTCCCTCAATAACTCTTCCTGGCTAAGGTAATCATGGCACTTCTGGTTGGTTGGCAATCGGTCATTAGATGACGTCTTTGGGAGACACTTGATGGTGAATGGCTGGTTGGAGTGGCTGGGTGGATCTTCGGAGGTTGGTTGTCTAGTTACACAGGGTGATGCGCTAGAAGTTCTTCTGCAAGTCTGAGTTTGTGAGGTGCGAAGACTGAAGATTTTGGCAGTCTTGAAGCTTCAACAGAGTGTTAGGAGTTCTGTATGACCCAGTTGCGCAATGGTCAAGCGATTGAGCGCAAGTGAAAGCACAATCACACAGTAGGCGAACGAGCGCTGAATTGTTTGAAACGTTGGGCTTCATTTATCAATCTAATGTAGAAATGAGCACAGATCTGAGCGCACTAATCAAATTGTGTAAACTGCTTTGTGTTCAAGGCTGTTAAAATGGATTCCTGCTCCTGTGGAAGATGTCTCTGCCACAGGACTGCTCACTCGACCACAGAGAACGTAAACACCACTTAACCAAACCTCTTCCAGAGACTGTGGCATTGTTGTACATTTTCAGTATATGATTTTATAATTTACATTATATTTATGTTATATAGAAGATTGTAGTTAATAATAAATAGTAGCTTATTTATTTTTGTTTGATGCATAATAAGGTGCTTCACTTATTTGTTTCAGAGTAGCAATAGTTTCTTAACATGAGATAACATAACTCTGACATATGGTATTTAAGAGTTGTTGATTACTCTTGTCTATCTTTTGTTAATAAATTTTATTGTATTACACTTGTGTCTACCTTTTGTTGATAATACAGTAAAAGGTTCTACAAGTTAGATGGTAGAGGATCAAATTTCCATTAGAGATAAGTAGACCAGTACCTCCACCCCTCCCAATCAGGCGAGGGGTATGGGAAAATGTGAAATTAGTGGAGAGGGCTGCAGGAGTGGCAGTGTCCTCAGGTTTGATCCAAGTCTCAGTTAGGGCCATGAGGTTGAGACTTGAATGAGTAGCAATAGATGAAATAAAATCTGATTTGTTTGCAGCAGACTGGAAGTTCCAGAGACCATTTGGAATAGAGAGTAAAGTAGCAGAGGACACAGAGTATGCAGATTATTAGGATTTCTCTGCCTCCAATGTACAGTGCGTGATTTTGGGATGTTAGTACTAATAACAGAGATTTGAAAGAACATAGTGAATAGAACTAGAACAAGTAGATGAGAACAAGCTGTACAAAAAAGTAAAAACAACAGAGAAAATTAATATTCAAGTGCCTTGTCGGTATAGTGATGTGACATTTCAACCGAGGCATTAGAGGCTTGTGTCAAGAATAAATGGGTGGGCCTGATGTGTTGTTAACACAGAAATCACATGACCAATGACAAACGAAACCTCAATTTCTGCCCAATCGTGTGCACGATTTACTTTGCGTGTCGGACTGTTCGAACCCGCAGATCTTGCTTTACGACAAAGTTTTCATTCAGACTTACTCAATTACATTTTTAAATACAAAATCATAAAAGTAATATAAAGAATACAAATTGTTTCAGGAAATTATTATTAGAGGTGTCTTTTTCAAAACATTGATATAAAAATAGTAAATAAATAAAATTGATCACATATGTAATGTGGTTCTGCAAACTCTGTCCACTAATAAGAAATCTAATAGGTAGAAAACTAAATGTCATTGTTAGTTTCTGGTCGGAGCAGTATTCCTTCTAGCCACAACCCAGAGGTAAGTTTTATCAGGGTTGGAGCTAAACTCTGCAGGGACAATGGCCTTTCAGGACCAAGTTTGCCCATGCCTGTATTAACATGATAACAATATTTATTTATTTTTTTTATATTTATCACAGTTATGATCTATATCTGACACCCTACTTTCTTCTGTGACTTTCATTTAAACAGGTCTGCTTGTTGACTGTTCTAAGATGGCAGCACTGTTGTTGTACCTGAAGCAGCCAAACTTCATTTACCTATGTACATATCTATGGCTGGCAGCCCTGGCTGTGGCAAATGCAGAGGTAAATACACTACATCACACAAAATGCAGAAGTGTAACCAGATATATTTCATGATATTAAGAATAAATATTTTATTTAGAAATGTTTTTAATAAGTTTTTCTTCAAAAATAGGTAATTACTTTACAGAAACCCAAAGAGTTTGTATGTTTAAATGAAGACACAGGAACAAAGATTCAAGGTAAGGTCAAATAGGGGGTGGCTATATAAAAATTGTATTTCTATACAACTTTTTTTTTTTTTTTTGCACCAATATCTTGAATTTTGGGGCATAACTAAATTTATGGAGTTTTTGCCCTGCATCATATTTGCCAACAGTCAACTATATATGTGTATACATATATAGACACACACAAATAAATATATATATATATATACACACACACACAAAAATATATATGAAGAGTTTGATTCCAAAACGCAATAAATGGCATTTAAAAAAAAAAAAAAGGAGTTCCTGTTAAAATTAGTATTTTATGTGGTCTGTATTGAAACATCTGCTGTGTTATTCTGTCATGTTTACTACCTATTTTTCCAAACTGTGACAAATACCAGTCTCCCAAAGAGTCTTTGAAAAGAGTCAATTAAGAGTAGCAGGCGATTGCTGGCTCAGGTTCTGAGATTCAATTCAATTCAAATTTATTTGCATAGCACCTTTCGCATATCGTTGCAAAGCAACTTTACAGCAAATTAAACAATTTTACAATATATTTAGTAGTAGCTTACTAGTGGTGACTATGTCAAGTTGATGTACATATGGCAGAGATGTGTGGTAAAGATCAATTAATGATGTAATCAAACAGACAAAGAACACTATAAATTAGTGTCAGAATTCGGTAGTGCTGTATGTTTTCAGGGTTGGCATCATCTGAAGTCCTCTGTGGGGTTGGCATCATCTCTTCTTAAGTGTTCTGGATCCACACTGGAGCTTGTGAATTCCTAGTTACTAACGGGATGTCAATCCCATGGCAGAAACAGAGAACAAATAGGAACATAATTAGCGTAGCTGCTGTTCAAACTAAGAAAAGGAAGATTTGTTAAACCAGAGCTAAAAGATTAATAATGTGCGTTTGATCAGATATAACTGCAGTAAAAGTTTATAAGATGCATTATTTGAAAAAGATGAGTCTTTAATCTAGATTTAAAATGATGTTTTATTAACAAGGTTCGGGAGGAGCACGTCAGATACCTAGCCTAATTAACACAACAGCAGTCCACTCAAGTCAATCAACACTATACATTCAAACACAGCTGACTTACCTCTATCCTTTTGACGGTTTATCAGCATCCCTCCACCACCCCATCTCCTCACTTCGAGTTCTCACTACACCTAGGGGGGTTCTCTGGGTTCGGGCCATTCTCGAGCTCAGACCCCTTCCCCAGACAGCACGCCAAATACACATTACTATACTCCGGCTAACTATATGTAAGCATGAACTCATGAACTGAGAGAGTGTGTCTGATCTCTGAACATTATCTGGAAGGCTGTTCCAGAGTTTGGGAGCCAAATGCAAAAAAGCTCTACCTCCTGTAGTGGACTTTGCTATCCTAGGTACTACCAAAAGTCCAGAGTTTTGCGACCTTAGGGAGCGTGATGGATTGTAGCGTGGCAGAAGACTAGTTAGGTACGCAGGAACTAAACCGTT
This sequence comes from Labeo catla, assembly GCA_012976165.1. Classification (NCBI taxonomy): domain Eukaryota; kingdom Metazoa; phylum Chordata; class Actinopteri; order Cypriniformes; family Cyprinidae; genus Labeo; species Labeo catla. The sequence continues at coordinate 30,166 of VONZ01002536.1, forward strand.
AAGAGCCTTATAGGGAAGAAATAATATTTTGTAACTGATGCAGAACCTAATAGGTAGCCAGTGCAGAGACTGTAAAATTGGGGTGATATGATCATATTTTCTTGACCCGGTAAGTACTCTAGCAGCTGTATTTTGGACTATCTGTAGCTTGTTTATTGAAGATGCAGGACAACCACCTAGTAGTGCATTACAATAGTCCAGTCTAGAGGTCATGAATGCTTGAACTAACTTTTCTGTATCAGAAACAGGTAACATGTTTCGTAGCTTGGCAATGTTTCTAAGATGGAAAAATGCTGTTTTTGTAACAGAATGCTGTTTTTGATGACAGCATGAACATCTTTCTTACAGTAGAAAATGACATTTGGAGTTGAATGCAGGGTCAGAATTCACTTGTTGCCTATGGTGAGCATTTATTTTACTTTGGTTCGCAGTGGAATTTGATAAAATATATTAAAGCGGTTATTAATATATATACATTATATATAAAATGAATACTTATAGAAATAAATATTAATTTTTTCATACCATACGATACCCAAATGTGGTAATGTCAGGATGTCTAGTGTGGAGCAAGGAACGCGGAAATGAAGGAGAATTACAATTAACAGTCTTTAAAGGAGAACTCCACTTCCAGAACAACAATTTACAAATAATTTTCTCACCCCCTTGTCATCCAAGATGTTCATGTCTTTCTTTCTTCAGTCGTAAAGAAATTATGGTTTTTGAGGAAACATTCAGCATTTTTCTCCATATAATGGACTGATATGGGTAACATTGGAGCGCATGTCTGAAAAGTCTCCCATTTGATGTGCTCGTTATTAAATTCTGCATCTAAATAAACAGTTATTTTGTGTTCCAAACCTAGCCCCACTCCTGCGTTAAAATGAAAAAATGAATCGCCTGCATTAATGTGCTAATTTGGACACAACTAATATAAATATATATATATATATATATATATATATATATATATATTGATACGGATATATGGATGTAGAACTGGATCTAATGGTGGGGCCAAAGGGGCACTTTTCCCAGCTGAAATCTGAGTGGCTCCTGTCCTGTCACTCATATCTGCTTCAAAGCACTATATTAGCATGAGATGACTAAGCTTTCAATTGCAGTAAGCTAATCAGTATATGCAAAGTACATCATAATGTAAAAGATGGAAAATATTGCAGACATGCATTCAAACCACAGCAGTGTCAGACTTTTTCTGCTGAACTCATAATAGATAACTTTTTCATAACATTAACAGCAACAAATCGATCATCTCAAGTGATAACATACCTGAGAAAGTACATCACAATATAAAGGATGGAAAATACTGCAGACATGCATTCAAACTGAAATAAATATAGTGAAGTGAAGAGAAACAACAAAGTGAAGCAACCTTGAAGGGCAAGAATGGTAACCCATACTCACAACTTGTGCTCTGCATTTAACCCATCCAAGTGAGTAGTGAACAAACACACTGCAAGCTGTGAAAACACACCCTAACCAGTGAGCACACTGTCACTTAGAGCCTCGTCTGGCCGGTGCGGGTCTCACAATCACAAACCTGCCAGTTGTGAGTTTAGTCAGAGGATGCAGAAAGAGCTCATTTAAATGCATTTAACTGCATTTTGAAAGTTCAAACTCGGGGCACCATATCAGTCCATTATATGGACAAAAAACATAATTTCTTTACGACTGAAGAAAGAAAGACATGAACATCTTGGATGACAAGGAGGTGAGTACATTGTCTGTAAATTTTTGTTCTGGAAGTGGACTTCTCCTTTAACCAGGGTATGCTTTAACTAATATGCTTTAGAAGTATTTGTCGTTTTTAGTTTTTAGTTTTTAGTTCATGTTATGCAGGTAACTAATGTTAACAAATAAAACCTCATTGTTAAGTGTTACCTGAGTGTAATACATTCAATATTTAGTCTAATTTAAAGGTTATGGTTAAATTTTTCAATCCAGTATAAGTAAATGCAAGGGTAACTGTGCAAAATCTGATGTTTTATTCATACTTTCTGTGTTTTTGTTTTTATTGGCTGTAATTGCTTAGTTTTGTGAATACGTTAATGTGTCAAATTTTCTTCATGCCAACATGATCGAGTGAGTTCTTTACTTCAAAAATTTAATTTATCAAAATGAGACATTTATAGATGTTAAACCGTGTTATGTATACAGTTGCGATCAAAATTATTCAACCCTCCCAGAGACTTGCTCACAAATACAAGCTTTTCTGAAGATCCAGGACTTTTAAAGGGGTCATCAGATGCCCATTTTCCACAAGTTGATATGATTCTTTAGGGTCTTAATGAAAAGTCTATAATATACTTTCGTTAAAAATTCTCAATGAAAACCATTTCTCAAGGGTGAAAACCTGCAATGTTCAGCCAAAGACTTTCAAGATGACCCAATGAAAGGTGGAAAAACATTGCAGTGCAGAGTATAAGATGAATACAAGACAAGCATGGCTTTCATGCTCCTTGCCGAATGCCACTCTTGACCAAGAAGAACATAAAAAGCTGACTTAAATATGCTAAAATTCATTTAGGTAGACCTGTGAAGTTCTGGAAGAATATTTTATGGAGTGATGTGACCAAACTGGAACTTTTTGGACCCATGGATCAGCGGTATGTCTGGTGGAAAAAAGGAAAACTTTAAGAAAAACATCATCTCCATAGTCAAACATTATGGTTATGGAGGTGTTTTACTGTTCCAGAAAGTGTAAATAGTTACTGTATGAAGGACATAATGGATTCTTTAATACCGGGACACACCAAGCAAGCGGTTGGCGAGCATCTTTCAGGCTAGTTTGTTTAGTGTGTTTCTCACGTCGGCTCTCATCGGGCTCACGTCGTTGGAAGTTTGCCCGATTCAACAAGCTGAATCTGTGTCAGGACCAACAGGGCCGTCAGTGTGAGTGAGAATTCTGACTTGCTTAGTTTAACAAACAAGCCAGTGCCGGGGAATTAAAGAGAAAGTGATGAAAACGAGCAAGTAAATGAAGCGGCAGAAGAGTTTTTTAATCTTATGTGATCTTACCCAAGCATTCCAGTATACAAATAGTTTCATAACAAACAACCCGCCTAAAATTAATCAAAGTTTTCAACATAACTGCTATTCAAAATAGTAAGCAAACGCTGCTTTGTTTACATTTCGTATATCTCCTATATTTTTGTTTCGGTGGATGTTCAAAATATATATATTAAATACACGTGCACACTAATATGAAATCCATACCAATACATCTTATGTTAGTTATGAATGCATATACACTTGTGAATAACTTATATATACATATAAACGACGCATGCATACGCTAATAGACACTCGCTTATACGTTTAAACTTGATCCATGCATATACACCTACAACAACACGCACATATACATATAAACTCGCAGCATGCAGACACACTTGTACATACTCGCGTACACATACAGTATAAACTTGATCCATGCATAAACACCTATAAACACTCGACATACATATAAACTCGCACGCACGCACACATACAAAATAAGTTTCATAAACCTATACAATTTTGATAGGTAAGACACATGCTTTAGTTGTATATACACGCCCCACCTAGGAGTTTACATTAATTTGAATGAATTATTGATCATCCTTTTGTACTTTTAAGTAAATTTGCAGACGGTCCCTAAAGCAGCGAAATTGATGGTCCTGTGGTATATTGTGCATTTGGGGGCCGTGCCCCCTGAAACGAATTACTGTACCCCCTTCTCCATCCACTCCCCTCCTTGCTGAATGTGATTGATTTCGAAAGTGAAAGTGAAACCGAAAAAAACAATGCGCGTAAGAAAGAGATTGCACACTTCTGACCCAAAATAGGGGAAAAACACTTTACGCATTGTGTTCTTATTCTGGACTCATCTACTTGTCTGTATATCACAAAGGTGTAACTTTGGTTTAAGAAGTGGAGGGGGACAAAAAGTGGGGGAAAATGTTTATGATTTGAATCCCATTTCCTGCATTTACATACATTAAGGTGGTCAAGGGCCCCTAGGTTTTAAAATTGTTCATTTTAAATTTTAATACAAAAATCTAGTGCATTTTGAGAGATCAAATGAAGAAATATGTGCTTTTGTAAACAATTTTGTGCTTTAGAAGTAATTTATTTATACATAGGTGTGAAAGTGATGATAGGGCACAATTTTAACTACATAAGTTCTTAAAAAAGCTACAAATGCTATTCTGTCAAGAGCAGGGAGTGAATTTCTCCTTGTCTTTTGTTGTTTGATTATCATTAACCCTCTGGGGTCTGAGGGTGTTTAATGTACATGTTTGTGTTTTTGAGAAAACAACATTTATGTGTGGTTAGTGAAAAAACTAAAATTTTTAAGTCACTGAAATAAGGCCATGAAACACATTCAGAACATTCTTTCACAAGACTTATGAGAATTGGATGTGGTAGTCTAGAGTTTTTTCTACAAGATAATGTGAAAATCATCTCATTCACTCGTTTACAAAATTTCAATTTTGTGATTTTAAATTTAAAGACGTGTTCTGTGGTCGAAAGGGAATATGCGAGGGAGTGACAATGGCCATGAATATTTAGTGATTCACACCTGAGAGATAAAAGGCCCTCCTCTAATGGCCCATCAATGAGACTGTGACTGTCAGGTAGAAACAATGCGAGAAGATTCAAAGAATGGAGTTTTAGACTATTTGTATTTTATTTACACCACAGTACAATCAAAAAATACATAATGAAGGTCAAAGGCACATTATTGAGCACACTGATCTAACCATAGAGACGTGAACAGACTTTGTGTCATTCCTGAAAATTATTTTCTGAATTCTGAATTCAACAATTGAAACAAGTAAATCATACCTGATATTAAAGTGATTGCTGCTTCTTTCCATGGATTCAAGAAACAAAACACACCATCAGTAGTCTAGGAACTTGTTTTACCATAAAATATCAGTGTAGTTGAACATCTGATGTTGGTACAGCACTCTTCATGTGGCATTCATGTAGCTTTCATCTGTGGTGCAAGTATTAGATCACTATAAAAAAAACATCTGTGAGCATGTTTATTAATAATAAACTCACATTACTTTGATATCCTATTGTTATACAATAAATAAATAAATATGATTTTATAGTCATAAACACAATCATGCTATGTATGTATTATACAATACCAAACATATGTCTGGGAAACTAAATTATTATTAAGCACGTCATAAACATTCGTGAACAGAATATATGACAGTAGTTTTGTCTAAACAATCTTAGACTCTATCATTTAGTGTTAAAGTGTATTATATTGTGTCATTTTTATTTTATAAAATTTTAAAAACATCCTGGCATCATGATACAGTTCGATGCAATGAAATGAAACATACTTAATGTTTCACTTAATTATACATAGTCAGGAATTATAGTTTGGAAAAAGTCTAACTACTATAATGTCTACAAGTTATGTCACAGTAACGCAACAACTAACGCAAGTAGGCTAATAAAAGGAAGACTTACTCCTTCGGTGGATCTCGCAGTGCATTGAACCTCACTTATTAGAGCTTTGGCTACAGCCATAGAATCAGCTTTTCTAATTACACTCAACCCACATCAGCAAAGACAGTACTTATAAATTTGTCATGCAGTCAATTCAATGAATTTGTGGTGTGGGGTAAGTTTGAGGCTTACTTCGTCTTAGACGTTATTCACTGCGCAGTGTTTTTTTGCCACAACTGTAAATCCTGGGGCCTCCCAGGAAGTTCAAACTAGATCATTTATTGCCAATCTAGAGGCATGGTCTGCCCCATGAGATCATTTAACAACATTTGGATTTAGCGGTTTTGAAAGTTAATGACTTTTTGTTTTTGCATCTTTCCATTCACAATTTGCACCCCCCTCTCACCAACGCTTCTTCTCCTGATTAGTAGCCATATTTGAATTTCAGTTAATGTTGGTGGGAGTTCTGCCAATGCAGTAAATGACTGCATTAGTAGAGCATGCACTGCATGTGGAACAAACACAGTTAAAGTGTCATGAAACCCCCCTGTTTTTGCACTGGTCTTTCATACCTAGGTCTGAAGAAAAAAAAAATCCAGATATAGGTGTGTAAAGCTGTGGAAAAGTGGGAGTGAAGAGGGTGAGGAGAGGGGAGAAAACAACCAATATAATATAAGTGACGAATCAACAGCAATGAATTGATGAGTCACTATGGAAATGGACGCTAAGAAAAACTGACACTTGTTGCAAAAAGAAGGAAAACATTTTTTGAATGCAGATCCATGTGTAAGATGATGATAAAATAAATATAACATATATTAGAATATATAAATCTTGTTTTAATAGTGCTTTAATAGAACTTAAATTTAACATAACCTGCTTTGTGGAATACCCCCTAGATGTACTGCTGTACCAGTGCCCTTATTTGCACATATTTCATTTGAAGAAGAAATATCCACAAAAACATGATTTCACCTCAAAAAGAGTAACAGCACAATGAAGTTGCAATTGTAAAATGCTGTCTGTAAGACGTGCATGGAAGCGTGAGTTGATGTGCGACATTGCAGAAAAATGTGCGTTCACAAATATTAATCCGAGGATGATTGCTGCGTAGTATGGGTGTTTCCTTTTGCCTGAACATTTATCAATTCATCTTTTAAGTGAGTGGCGGGCCAAACCAAAAAGTTGATGCCAAAAGTCAGCACTCTCCTACCTTCACTGTTGGTAATGCGACTTTTCTTGTTTGTATTCCTTTGTTGGCATTTTCCACATTTTGTTTTTCTCCATTAATAACAAATTTGCTCATTCTGATGCTTAATTTTACCAAACTAATAGCTACTGATGATGACTATTTGAACTGAAATGAAGTACGCACTTATGTACGTTCGTTAAAGGTGTAATTAGGCTGTCTGCTCATGTCTGAAAATAATATATGAAAAACAAAATGATTTAATATAAAAACATTATAGTTTATATTTCTTTAGTACATTTTTAAATTAATCTAAAAACAAAAATGAATTGTAAAAATGTAAGTTATTTTGTAATGTGTTCGGTGGGCCGCATTTGGAATTGTGACTGGCCGGAAGCAGACCATGGGAGCTGAGTTCTCCACTCACCAGAGCTCTCTGAGTCAGCAACCTCAGGCTGTTAGGCCTCTCTCTGCCTCCCTGTTAGGTTGCTTTCTTTCTGGTTGAGCTTTGCAGTGCTCCCCTCACTCTAGAGGGTCACCCATGAGCACGCCTCTCCCAAAACTGAGTGTCTGAGTTCCCTCTCATCTGAGAGCTGAGTTCTCTGCTCCCCAGAGCTCTGTGAGGCTGTTAGGCCTCTCTCTGCCTCCTGTTAGGTTGCTCCCTTGCTTCTTGGTGAAGCTAGAGGGTCACTTATGAGCATGCTGCTTACTTCTGAGCACCTGAGTTCCATCTCATTCTGAGAGTTGACTTTCTGCTCCACAGAGCTCTGACAGTCAGCAACCTCAGTCTGTTAGGCCACTCTCTGCCTCCGTGTTAGGTTGCTCTCTGGCTGGTTAAGCTTTGCAGTGCTCCCCTCACCCTAGAGGATCACCTATGAGCACGCTGCTGCCAAACTGAAGGTCTGAGTTCCTCTCCTATTTTGAGAGTTGAGCCTCCGCTCTCTAGAGCTCCGGTTAGCAGCCATGTTAGGTTGTTGGGCCACCTTCTGCCTTCCTGGTAGGTTGCCTTATGATCGAGTTAACATTGCTCCCCTCACCATAGAGGGTCACATATGAGCATTCTGCTCCCTTCTGAGCGTCTGAGTTCCCTCTCATTCTGAGAGTTCAGTTCTCTGCTTTCCAGAGCTCTGTGAGTCAGCAACCTCAGGTTGTTAGGCCTCTCACTGCCTTCCTGTTAGGTGCTCTCTTGCTGGTTGAGCTTTGCAGTGCTCCCCTCATGCTAGAGAGGCACCTATAAGCACGCCACTCCCAAACTGAGCGTCTGAGCTCCTCTCCTATTTTGAGTTGAGCCTCCGCTCTTTAGAGCTCCGGTTAGTAGTTATGCCAGTTTGGTCGGCCACTTTCTGCCTCCCTAGTAGGCTGCTTCTTGGTTGGGCTAGCATTGCTCCCCTCACCATGGAGGGTCACTTTGAGCATGGCGCTCTCTTTTGAGCGTTGGAGTTTCCCTGTCAGCCTGAGAGTTGGATTCTCTGCTCTGTGGGATCCACCGTGCAGCCATGCCAAGGGGTCAGGCCCTTTCTCCACCCTCCCCTTTAGGCTGCTCTCATGGTGAGTTCGGCAGTGCTCCCCTCACTCCAAGGGTCACTTACGAACACGCTGCTTCCCCCTGAGCATTTGAGTTTCCCTTTCATCCTGAGAGTTGAGCTCTCTGCTCCCCATTGCTCTGTGAATCTGCAACTTCAGGTAGTTGGGGCTCTCTCTGCCTCCCTGTTAAGTTGTTTGCTTTGCTGGATGAGCTTAGCAGTGCTCTCCTCACTCTAGAGGATCACATATGAGCATGCTGCCCCCCTTCTGAGCGCCTGGGTTTCTCTCTTATCCTGGAGAGTTGAATTTCCTGCTTTGTAGACTCCACAGCAATGTCAGGGGGTCTGGTCATCTTCCAGCCTTCCCCCTAGACTCTTTCATTCAACTCTGCTCGGCTTAATGTACGTAGCTTCCGTACTTCGTTCCAGTTACGTATTGCTGGAGAATAGCCAATATGAGTAAAGCTGCAAGCGATGAAGGGCCCTACGCACCCGGGCTCACCTTGACCGAGGTGAATGGTGGAGCACTATGCTTTTCACATAGTAAATTTAGGAATATGTCAAAGTCGACTAAGATGCTTGCCAAAACTTTCCTGCTGCCAGCTGGTGAAAGCTATGCCTGTAACTGAATATTGGAATGTGGAGTAATGTGTTCGGAGCCAGCACTTTTTATCAAAACATACAAAGTTTGGTGCAGATTGAAAATATTATCTTGAAGACTGAGTGTGAACGCTGACATCCTGCTGCCAACGGGTGAAGCTATGATTATATCTAAATATTGGTCTTTTTAAGATGTCTTCAGGCCAGTACTCTTACCAAACATGTGAAGTTTGGGGCAGATCGGACATTGCATGTTTAAGTTTGTGTCAAAACAAGTCATTTCCTGTTGCCAGCGGGTGGCTATATGATTATAATGCAATATTGGCCTCTAGATGTGTTCAGGCCAGGACTCTTATCAAACATGTCAAGATTGGGGCAGATCGGACATTGTATGGCTGAGTTATAACAGATTCTATTCCCATGGCGAAACATCAAACTTTGTCAGGCCACCACAGACACGCCCTTCAACGAAAACTCAAGATCTTCACAATTTAACATGGCAAAGGTCTTTAGATTAGACTGACCAAATATAATGTTGATTTCATGAAATGTCTAGGAGGGGTCTCTCACAGTGTAAAACATGTCACTTCCTGTTGCCAGCAGGTGGCGCTATGACTATAACTGAATATGATCATGGCCATGTGTTCAGGATCGGACTCTTATCAAACATGTGAAGTTTGGGGCAGATCAGACATTGTATGGCCGAGTTATAACAACTTCCTTTTTCATGGCGAAACATCGAAATTTGACAGGCCACCACGGACATGCCCTCCAACGAAAACTCTAGATCTTCGCAATTTAACGTCACAAAGGCCTTAAGATTAGACTGCCCAAATTTGGTGTTGATCCGAATAAATCTCTAGGAGGAGTTCGTTTTAATACGAGGCATGGAAATGGCAAAAATGGCACAAAATTTGCTGAGAAAATTAAAAATAACCGACTTCCTGTTGGGATTTGGATTTCGTACCTGGAGACTTTTTTGTAGGTATTGGTGTGTTACATGTGTATACCAATTTTCATACATGTACATGAAACACAGCGGGAGGGGCACTTCATTGAAAGTGAATAGGTGGCGCTGTCGAGCCATTTTACCACACCCACTTCTGAAACCCATATCAGACGTAAATTTTCACCAGTTCTGATGCGTGTGCAAAGTTTGATGACTTTTCGGGCATGTTTAGGCCCTCAAAAATGCGATTCATTTTGGAGAAGGAGAAGAAGAAGAAGAAGAAGAAGAAGAAGAATAGTTAAAGCTGCAAGCAGCGATGAACGGGCCCTCGCACCCGGGCTCACCGCCGACCGGTGGCTTTAGGGAAACAGCGAACGGTGGGCACTATGCTTTTCACATAGTAAGTTTAGGAGGAATATGTCAAAGTCATTTATATGTGCCAAACTTCCTGCTGCCAGTTGGTGGCGCTATGTCTATAACTGAATATTGGCATGTAGATGTGTTCAGGCCAGCACTTTTGTCAAATATATGAAGTTTGGTGCAGATTGAACACAGTATGCTTGAGTTAGTGTAAGACAAGTCATTTCCTGTTGCCAGCTGGTGGCGCTATAATTGTAATGGAATATTGGCCTTTAGATGTGTTCAGGCCAGGACTCTTATCGAACATATGAAGTTTGGGGCAGATAGGACATTGTATAGCGGAGTTACAACAACTTCCTGTTTCATGGCATTAATAGCATGCATTAGCACTTAGAAAGTGTTTCTAGCATGTTTAGCACAATATGGCATATTTTGCTGTGCTTTTAATAGACCATCACAGTGTTAAACATGTCACTTCCGGTTGCCAGCAGGTGGCGCTATGACTTTAACTGAATATGAGCATGTAAATATCTTCAGGCCAGGACTCTTATCAAACATGTGAAGTTTGGGGCAGATTGGACATTGTTTGCAGGAATTGCAACAACTTCCTGTTTCGTGGCTTTAACAATATGCTTTAGCAATTGGTAAGTATTGCTAGCATGTTTGAGTATGTTTTTAGCAAGTTTAGCACTCAGTGGCTTATTTTAGTGTGTTGCTAATAGTGTACCACAGTGTTAAACGTCACTTCCTGTTGACAGTAGGTGGCGCTATGACTATAACTGAATATTGTTACGTAAATGTGTTCAGACCAGGACTCTTATCAAACCTGTTAAGTTTGGGGCAGATTGGACATTGCATGCCTGAGTTACAGTAGCTTCCTGTTTCATTGCATTAATAACATGCTTTAGCACTTAGCTAAGTATTGCTAACATGTTTTAGCATGTTTCTAGCATGTTGCTACCCTATTTACCACTTGTTGATACTTTTTAAAATGTTGCTATGCATCCATAACAGTATTAAACATGTCACTTCCTGTTGCCAGCAGGTGGCACTATGACTATAACTGAATATGGGCATGGGCATGTGTTCAGGCCAGGACTCTTATCAAACATGTTAAGTTTGGGGCAGATTGGATATTGTATGCCTGAGTTACAGTAACTTCCTGTTTCATTGCATTAATAACATGCTTTAGCACTTAGCTAAGTGTCGCTAACATGTTATAGCATGTTTGTAGCATGTTGCTACCCTATTTAACACTTGTTGATATTTTTAAAATGTTGCTAGGCATCCACAACAGTATTAAACATGTGACTTCCTGTTGCCAGCAGGTGGCGCTATGACTATAACTGAATATGGGCATGGACGTGTTCAGATCAGGGCTTTCATCAAACATGTTAAGTTTGGGGCAGATTGGACATTGTATGCCTGAGTTAGAGTAATTTCCTGTTTCACTGTATTATTAGCATGCTTTAGCATATTAGCTAAGTGTTGCTAGCATGCTTCACTATGTTCGTAGCATGTTGAATATTACATTTGGGTCAGATTGGACATTATGTGCATGAGTTACAGCAATTTTCTTTTTCTTTGTATTAATAGCATGCATTAGCTCTTAGCTAAGTGTTGCTAGCATGTTGTAGCATGATTGTAGCATGTTGCTAGCCTATTTAAAACTTGCTAATGCTTTTTAATATGTTGCTAGGAGTCCGTAACAGTGTTAAACATGTCACTTCCTGTTGTCAGCAGGTGGCGCTATGCCTATAACTGAATATGGGCACTGACATGTGTTCAGGACCGGACTCTTATCACACCTGTGAAGTTTGAGGCAGATCGGACATTGTTTGCCTGAGTTACAGCCACTTCCTTTTTCATGGCGACACGTCAAATTTTGTCAGGCCGCCACGGACACGCCCCTCGACGAAAACTCAAAAGCTTCGCAATTTAACATCGCAAGGGCCTTATGATAACACTCAGCAAATTTGAAGATGATCGGATAAAACCTGTAGGAGGAGTTCGTTAAAGTACGAGGCCTGAAAATGGCAAAAACTGCACAAAAATCGTACAGGAAATTCAATATAACGGACTTCCTGTTGGGTTTAGGATGTTGTACCAGGAGACTTTTTTGTAGGTACTGGTGTGCTACACCTGTGTACCGAGTTTCGTACATGTACGTGAAACGCAGCTCGAGGCGCACTCCGTTGAAATTTTATAGGTGGCGCTATCGAGCCATTTTGCCACACCCACTTCTGAAAACCATATCAGATGTAAATTTTCGCCAGGACTGATGCGTGTGCAAAGTTTCATGAGTTTTCGAGCATGTTTAGGCCCTCAAAAAGACTTTTTACTTTGAAGAAGAAGAAGAAGAAGAAGAAGAATAAACAGAGCAATTCCAATAGGGTCCTCGCACTGCAGTGCTCGGGCCCTAATAATAATAATAAACGGAGCAATTCCAAGAGGGTCCTCGCACCACCGGTGCTCGGGCCCTAATAAACGGAGCAATTCCAATAGGGTCCTCGCACTGCAGTGCTCGGGCCCTAAATATAGCTGCAAGCAGCAATGACGGGCCCTCGCCGCCAGCGCATCCGCAACCCTGGTGCCATCAGAAAAACGGTGCCCAGCGGGCACATGCATTGCCAGTAGCCCTGTACCAGTTTGGATTGAAGGGTTACAGCAATGAAAGGGTTAAAAGCAAAGTGCTTGTAAGTCATTCTGATACACTGAGAATGAGCTGAAAAAGATTCCTTATCCTATGAGGTCATCTTGTGTTCATCCTTGGTATTACAGTCTTCATCTGCTAGTTTACAAGTGTGATATTTTAAATGTTTCTGCGGTCTCTGAAAACATGATAAACATATTTCCTAAGAATGACTTGCTTTTCATGTGTAAAAAGTTGTGAAAAGTTAGGATAATGCATTTTAAATGCACTCTGTCTCTCTCTGTCTCTCTGTCATACACACACACAGCCACTCAACTACCTCAGTCAGACTTACACACACACATACACAGACTTAAGCCCATCCCCCGACACAGAGTTAGAGTGAGAGAGTTAGAGTGAGATCAGATGTTGAATAGTTTATTAATTTTCTATTTTTTGTAGACTATTTTATATTGATGGAAGTAAGCATTTATTTCTCAGAATGACTAGTTCTATGTATGTAAAAAGTTTTGAAGTGTTTGGATGCTGCATTTTAAAATTACGGTCATGTTTTTTTACTGCTACTTTAATAAATCACCATAAATCAACCATTCAAGATATCCCAAATTCACTCACAATTTAACATCTTCAGTATGTTGGCTTCATGTTGACAAAGTTTGGTGTAAATTCATTGGTTTTTGTAGGAGTAGTATTCATTCATTCACAGCTATATTTTTCCAAAAATCCACATTCAAATCAAAATAGCAGACTTCCTGTTGGTCGCAGATAATGGGTGTAAATTAGAAAGTTGTCTGGCTTGATGAGAACAATATACATACCGAGTTTGGTGTCTGTAGCTAAAACTAACCCCCCAACTTTTGACAAAAGGTGGCGCTATAGAGCGCCTCCTCCACGCCCATTTATGAGCCTTTGCCAGTGTCTAACTATCATTAATACTGATGTGTGTGTTGAGTTTCATGAAAATCTAAGCTTATTAAGTGGCCCAAAAGCACAGGAAACAAATGTTAAAGTTTGACACGTTGCCACGGCAACAGCATTTAATGTATCCACAATCCCTTTACAGATTCTCATCGACCGTGTTTTCACATTATTCTGATGAAGGCTGAAGCAAATCGAATAAAATTAAGAGGCTGATTTAAAAGCATTTTGAAAATGACACACTTCCTGCTGCCAGTTGGTGGCGCTATAACTTTGACTCTCAATAGTCACATCTATGTGATCAGCATCATACAACGAACAAACTCCTGAAGTTTCATCAGAATCAGACAATGTGTGCAATAGTTATTAGCCATTTCCTGTTTCTCATTTTTCGCCATAATTTCGTCGCCTCGCCACAGCCAAACCGTTCGAGATATCAAAAATCCCCTGGCAATTTTGCATCCCCAATGTCTTGAGATCATGCTGACCGAGTTTGGCTGCCGTCGGAATAAAGGCCTCAGAGGAGTATATCAAATTCCAGAGCATGCGCTTTTTAAACAGCCTTGAATAGCTCACTTCCTGTTGGGATTAGCTAATGACATAGAGTGCGTGAGTTGTTCGGCTCAGTGAGATCTATATGTGTACCGAGTTTCATATGTATATGTGAAAGTATGTGCAGGATATACATCAAGTTTTGGGAAAGTGTTCCAGGGGGCGCTGTAGAGCCCCTGTGCCACGCCCGGGTCCCAGTCTCTGCGGCGTCCTGATGACCGCAGATTCCAATGTGTGTGCCGATTTTCAAGAGTTTTTGAGCATGTTAAGGCCCCCAAAATGCCCCGTTTAGTCGAAAAAAAAAAAAATAAATAAAATAAATAAAAAATATAGCTGCAAGCAGCGATGACGGGCCCTCGTCGCCAGCGCAATTGCCATGCCAGTAGCATCGGGAAAATGGTGCCCAGCGGGCACATGCATTGACAGTAATCCTGTGGCAGTTTGGATTGAAGGGTTACAGCAATGAAAGGGTTAAAAGCAAACTGCAGCAACACTTTCAATGAAGCCCGTATTTGTAATACTCTAAGGAGTGTTAGTTCACATGTAGTTGTACAATTGCTTATTGTCAATAGACTAGGGGGACCATCAAAATAATACATAACATATAATGTAAAAAATACATGTAATATGATATAGTCCGTTATAAATTAAGTAGATTTGATATGTTGTCCATTGTGTGTTATAAAAAATCATAATCTTAAAAGTTATAACCTCACATAGTCAAGTATTTTAATGTATTATAATTGTTATGATTATTCATGAGATGATATAACATATTATAAGGTTTTTATAATGCATTATGCATTCATTATAATCCCTTATGAATACCATTATAATGTATTATAAATAGGGGCTTCATAGAAAGTGTTACCCAAAATGCTTTTACATCATTCTGATAGACTGAGAATGAGCTGAAAAAGATTCCTTATCCTATGAGGTCATCTTGTGTTCATCCTTGGTATTATAGTCTTCATCTGCTAGTTTACATGTGTGATATTTGAAATGTTTTTGTGGTCTCTGAAAATATGATAAACATATTTCCTAAGAATGACTTGTTTTTCATATGTAAAAAGTTGTGAAGAGTTAGGATAATACACTTTAAATACACTCTGTCTCTCTCTGTATCTCTGTCTCTGACAGCCACCCTCCCCCACTGTCAACACTCACACTTACACACACACTTAACGCACACACACAGAGTTAGAGTGAGAGAGTTAGAGTGAGATCAGATGTTTAATAGTTTTTATAATTTTCTATTTTTTGTAGACTATTTTATTTCAATGAAATTAATCATTTATTTCTCAGAATGACTAGTTCTATGTATGTAAAAAGAAATTAAAGTGTTTGGATGCTGCATTTTAAAATTACGTTTTTTTATTTAAGTTTTTTACTGCTATTTTAATAAATCACCATAAATCAACCATTCAAGATATCCCAAATCCACTCACTTTAACATCTTCAGTATGTTGGCATCATGTTGACAAAGTTTGGTGTAAATTCATTGTTTTTTGTAGGAGTAGTATTCATTCATTCACAGCTATATTTTTCCAAAAATCCACATTCAAATCAAAATAGCAGACCTCCTGTTGGTCGCAGCTAATGGATATAAATTAGAAAGTTGTCCGGCTTGATGAGACCAATATACATACCGAGTTTGGTGTCTGTAGCTCAAACTAACCCCCCAACTTTTGACAAAAGGTGGCGCTATAGAGCACCTCCTCCACACCCATTGATGAGCTTTTGCCAGTGTCTAACTATCATTAATACTGATGTGTGTGTTTAGTTTCATGAAAATCTAAGCTTATTAAATAGCCCAAAAACACAGGAAACAAATGTTAACGTTCGACACGTTGCCATGGCAACAGCATTTAATGTATCCACGATCCCTTTACAGATTCTCATCGGCCGTGTTTTGACATTATTCTGATAAAGTTTGAAGCAAATCGGGTAAAAATAACCATGTGATATCAAAGCCCTTTTGAAAGAGACACACTTCTTGTTGCCAGTTGGTGGCGCTATAACTTTGACTCCTAATAGTCACATCTATGTGATCGGCATCATACAATGAACAAACCTCTGAAGTTTCATCTGAATCAGACAATGTGTGCAGTAGTTATTAGCCATTTCCTGTTTCTCATTTCTCGCCATAATTTCAACGCCTCGCAACGACCAAACCGTTCGAGATATCAAAAATCCCCTCACAATTTTTCATCCCCAATGTCTTGAAATCAGGTTGACCAACTTTGGTGGCAATTGGGTAAAAAAACCTAGGACTAGTATATCAAATTCCAGAGCATGCGCTTTTTAAACAGCCCTGAATAGCTCACTTCCTGTTGGGATTAGCTCGTGACACAGAGTGCGTGAGTTGTTCGGCTCAGTGAGATCTATATGTGTACCGAGTTTCATATGTATATGTGTTCCAGGGGGCGCTGTAGAGTCCCCTTGCCACGCCCGGGTCCCAGCCTCTGGGGTGTCCTAATGGCCGCAGATTCCAAGTTGTGTGCCAATTTTCAAGAGTTTTTTAGCATGTTAAGGGCCCCAAAACCCCCCAAAACCTTGAAAAAAAATAATAAATAAATAAATAAGAAGAAGAAGAATTAAAGCTGCAAGCAGCGATGAAAGGGCCCTCGCACCCGGGCTCACCTCCGATCGGGGGCGAATGGTGGGCACTATGCTTTTCACATAGTAAATTTTAGAGGAATCTGTCAAAGTCATTAAGATGTGCCAAACTTCCTGCTGCCAGCTGGTGGCGCTATGCCTATAACTGAATATTAGAATGTAGATGTGTTCAGGCCTGCACTTTTATCCAACATACGAAGTTTGGTGCAGATTGAACATAGTATACTTGAGCTAGTGTAAGACATGACATATCT
>VONZ01002537.1:0-47225 GCA_012976165.1 Labeo catla
AAAAAAAAAAAAATATATATATATATATATAAGCCAACTTAAGCCAACTTAATTAACAGGATGCAATTATCAGCCAATACTGTTTGATATATATATATATACTGTCAATCAAATCGTTCATTAAATATTCACAAATATAGTGAAAAACCTACTTTTGCGAGCTAGTCCTAGGTTTTTTGGTTTTTTGCTCAATCTCGATCAAACCACTGCAATTCTCTGGACTAGATCAATAATTATCAAAAAAAATGTGGAATTTTGTCCTTCGGTTAGCTATAACGGGGACATTTACAAAAGGGGCGTGGCCACATATACCCAAAAGCCTATAAAACCTAAACGAAAACTTAAAACTTTATGAAAATTGGTGAGAACATGTGTCAGGTGACTCTTAACAAGCTCGCAAAGTTTCGTGAAGATCGGACCATAGGTGGTGCTATAACAGTTAAAAAGACTTCAAAAACACAAGCTGTGTATGGTAAATGGCTTCAAATGGCTAAATAAATGCACATATATTCACACAAACACTAGATCTTCATATCATTTGATAGATCTCCTCATGATGAACAACTTTGCCTCAAGAATCATTGCTGCCATTCAAGTTGTTCATTAAATATTTACAAATATGTTAAAAACCTACTTTTGCAAACTAGTCCTAGGTTTTTTGCTCAATCTTGAGCAGACCACTGCAATAATATTATCTGGACTCCCTAGATCAATAATTATCAAAAAAATGTGGAATTTTGTCCTTCGGTTAACTATAACGGGGTCATTTACAAAAGGGGTGTGGCCACATATACCCAAAAGCCTGTAAAACCTAAACGAAAACTCAAAACTTTCCGAAAATTGGTGAAAACGTGTCAGATGACTCTTAACAAGCATGCAAAGTTTCATGGAGATCGGACCATAGGTGGCACTATAAACGTCAAAAACATTGGATTTCTATGGTAAATGGTCTCAAATTGCTAAAAAAAATGCTCATATATTCACACAAACACTAGATCTTCATATCATATGACAAATCTCATTTTAAACAACTTTGCATAGCACCTTAAAGGCCTTAAATGCTCGAACCCCGGTAATTGCTGCTTGCAGCTATATATATATTTTTTTTCCGCTAAAACTGATCGTGCAGACCAAACCGTAAGGCCTAGAGAGCTGAAACTTGGCCAGAACGTAGAGCTCCCCGAGGGGACGTTCTGACAAAGTCTCGCCAAAATCGGCCTAAAGGTGGCGCTACAGCGCAAAAAACTAAAAATTTTTACATTTTTTGGCCCTAGCTTGTACATTTTTTGTCGTAGACTCAAAAAATTTACATTGTTGCAATCCTTGGGTCAAGCCGCACAAAAGTGTACAGGTGCAGTCCGGTTTTTCCGGAAAATGGCGTTATGTCCGAAACCTACTTTTGCAAACTAGTCCTAGGTTTTTCGCCCGATCGGAACCAAACCAGTACAGAAATGTTTTTTGGGCAGTGAATATCAATAATTATCAAAAAAAAAATCTCAAATTTCGACTCATCGTTGCGAAAGGGCCCCAAAAAGTTTGTAAGGTGGGGGGCCATTTTTACTAAAATGGCTATAACTCATGAACCAAATGAGATATCTTCACCAAACTTGGTACACATGTGTATAAGCTCAATCTTTGGTCAAAAAAATGCACAGTTCTGCAACTTGGTGGCACTATAAGCCTGAAAAAACATAAAAATGACTATAACTATGCAATCGTTTGTCCGATCAACCTGAAAATTGGTATGCAGTGTCTCTGTCCAATGTGCCATAAGGGTCTATGAGGACATTCGCGTATCTCAAAAAACATGGCCGCCATCGGCCAATGAATTTTGAGCACCTATTAGACAAGGTTAACGGAGGCCGATCGGAATGAAACTCACTGGGCATGTTTCACTCATGGCCCTAAAGGTCTGTAAGAATTTTGAAAGAAATCGGCCACTAGTTGGCGCTAATGAGTTTTTTGCCTCTGTAATCACGTGGTGTTTCACACATCCACACAATATATATATCATTGGATAGATCTCCACATGCTGAGCAACTTTGCCTCAAGAACCATTGCTGTCAATCAAATTGTTCATTAATTATTCACAAATATGTCAAAAACCTACTTTTGCGAACTAGTCCTAGGTTTTTCGCTCAATCTCGATCAAACCACTGCAGTGCAGTTCTCCAGACTCTCTAGCTTAATAATTATCAAAAAAATGTTGCATTTTGTCCTTTGGGTAGCTATAACGGGGTCATTTAGAAAAGGGGCATGGCCACATATACCCAATAGCCTATAAAACCTAAACAAAAACTCAAAACTTTACAAAAGTTGGAGAAAGCATGTGTGAGGTGACTCTTAACAAGCATGTAAAATTTCATGGAGAATGGACCATAGGTGGCGCTATGACAGTTAAAAAGACTTCAAAAACACAAAATTTCAAAAGTAAATTGCCTTAAATTCCTATAACATGCTCATACGATCACAGAAACACTGGAACTTCATACCATATGATAGATCTCCTCATGCTGAACAACTTTGCCTCAAGAACCATTGCTGTCAATCAAGTCGTTTATTACATATTCACAAATATGTGAAAAACCTAGTTTTGCGAACTAGTCCTAGGTTATTCACTCAGTCTCGATCAAACCACCATCAGCCAATGAAGTTTGAGCACTCATTAGACAAGGTTAACGGAGGCTGATCGGTACGAAACTCACTGGGCATGTTCATCAATGGCCCTAAAGGTCTGTAAGAATTTTGAAACAAATCGGCCACTAGTTGGCGCTAACGAGTTTTTTGCCTCTGTAATCACGTGGTGTTTCACACATCCACACAATATGCATATCATTGGATAGATCTCCACATGCTGAGCAACTTTGCCTCAAGAACCATTGCTGTCAATCAAACCTTCCATTAATTATTCACAAATATGTCAAAAACCTACTTCTGCGAACTAGTCCTAGGTTTTTCGTTCAATCTCGATCAAAGCACTGCAGTAATAGTCTCTGGACTCTCTAGATCAATAATTATCAAAAAACTGTTGAACCTTTCAATTTGGACAGCTTTCACATTAAAAATGTTGTTATTTACCTAGTGTACCCAAAAGTCTGTACATCCTAAATGACAACTCAAAACTTAATGAAATTATGCAAGGTCCTACGTCATATGATTCCAAACAAGCTTGCAAAATTTTGTGCAGATTGGACAAAAATTGGTGCTATAAAAGTTTAAAGGTTAAAACCAATACATTTCAATGATAAAGTCCCTGTAATTGCCATTACCCAGCCAACATTTGTATGTGGGGCCCATATGGGTATGAACTGGGCTGAAAAATGGGCCCCATATAGGATTGTCCGCGGGTTCCGTAATGGCCCCATGTTAACTGCCCACGTGGATTTCATATAGGATTGAACTTGTCACAAAGTGGGACCCAACTGGGCAACATGCACAAGACCCATCTTGGTCCCAGCTTTAACCCAGCTAACATTTGATTGTGGGGCCCATGTGGGTTTGACATGGGCTGAAAAATGGGCTCTATATGGGATTGTCCATGGGTTCCATAATGGCCCCATGCCAACTGCCCACATGGGTTTCATGTGGGATTACACTTGCCAACAAGTGGGCCCCAACTGGGCAACATGCGAAAGACCCATCTTGGCCCCATCTTTACTACATGGGCTGAAATATGGGTTTTAAGTGGGTTTGTCCATGGGTTCCATGTTGGCCCCATGCAACATACCCATGTGGGTTTTATGCAGGATTTACCTGGGCTTTAGGTGGGGCCCATCTAGGGATCATATGCAAGACCCATCTGGGTTCTATCTAAATATGGGTTTTACATGGGTTTGTCCATGGGTTCCATGTTGGCCCCATGCAACTTATCCAATGTGGGTTTTATGTAGGATTTCACTGGGCTTTAGGTGGGGCCCATCTAGGGAACATATGCAAAACCCATCTGGGTTCCATTTAATATATGGGTTTTACATGGGTTTGTCCACGGGTTCCATGTTGGCCCCATGCAATTTACCAATGTGGGTTTTATTTAGGATTTCACTGGGTTTAAGGTGGGGCCCAACTATGAAACACACCCAAAACCTACCTAGGTCCCATCTTCAAACTCTATGTGGGAACTACATGGGATAAAGTATGGCTTGCAAGTGGGATTAAAAAAAGTTTTAAAGTTTTAAAGCATTAGCATTCAGCAGTACACAGTTAGATTGAAATCTTTTCAAATTTCAATTTTATTGAAACTACCCATCATATGCTATATTCTGATACCTAACTGTTAAAATCATTTAATTGTTAAAGTTAACAAACATTTTGAACTTGTATTTGAACCAGTATTTACTGAAAGCTTTGAACATTTGCACATAGAAAACAGAGACAGTAAGAAACAGCAGCAGCAACTATACATTTTTCAGTACTGCTTACACTGCAGACAGACATTTGTGCATTCTAGACACCCTCAATCCTCCTCTGTCTCTTGTCCCAGTAAACCATTTTGAGAGTTCCCTCTCAGATTCTTGCTGGCTGATCTTTGACATCAGTGCAGTCTTCTTAACAGCCTCTGCAAAACAAATATATTTAAAAATAGGACATTTTTAAATTTTTCAGGAAGATGAGGTATGAAGATGCTGCGCTCCACTACAGTAAGGAAAACAACAGAGTAACAGCAAAGGTGCTTGTTTACAGGCTATTCCAATAACCTTTCTACAATGTGTTTAGTAAACGTGAAATATTATGTTACTTACACATGTTAAAATACTACAAAATAATAACTTTTACTCAACTCAAGGGCGAGTAAATGACGACAGATTTTTTTTGTTTTTGTCAACTATTCCTTTAAGAGTCTCAGTTTTAATAACTTAAATTAGAGCTGCATGATTCTGGATATATAGAGAATCCCATTTTTGTTTAGATCCAAACAGATATCAAGATTCTGAACATTGAACTAAAAATAAAGTGTAATTTACTAGTGTAAGTGTAAGTTCTGTACTAGAAATACTATGACTGGAGTCTATTTAAAATGTTTAATCTTGAATGATTTTGTTTTTTTTTTAACTGTATGAATTAATGATTAAATGACTCATGAATATATGTCGTCTCATTACTGGATGAATCTGTGTTTTTTTAATGAATCTCTTGAATGATTCAATGACAAATACATGTGTTTAACAGTCACTTGTCAGCACCTACTGGTGTAACGTCACTGATATAATCTTTATCTGAATTGTCAACTTTGTTTCAAATGATTTGCTCTATTTTGATAGCTACTGTAGACATCAGTGATTATATCCAAACTAAAATTTTGAAATGCACCTAGTGTACTTTCTATACTGGATGCGGCGCGGCGCGGCACTGCGCAGCACGGCACGGCGTGGCACGACACAATAAATCCCAGCTGGCAAACTGATGCCTCGTTTTATTTATGATGTACTGACAAAGTTTAAAGGGGTCATTGGGTGCCCAATTTCCACAAGTTTATATGATTCTTTAGGGTCTTAATGAGAAGTCTTTAACATACTTTGGTTAAAATTTCTCAGTGGTAGTGTAAAAAAAAAACCACCCATTTTACCATCAGCCCTTTTTAGAGTGAGCCATTCTGTTCCATGTTCCTTTAAACGCTAATGAGCTCTGCCACCCCGCCTCTATCTCCTGTGGGGTGACGATCAGTAATGTTTACTTTAGCCGCATTTAACCGCAAAACTTGCTAACTAGCACATTATTAAGAAAAGGCGAATTGCAAAGATGCATAAAAAACACCCATATACTCGCTTCTGCTGTAGGTGAAACTAGATTACAAATGATTCGCGTGAACATAGACACATTTATTTAGGCTGCCGGGCAAATTTCCTTCAAAAACAAAAGTAATGTTAATCCTCTGCATCTCAGATGTCGGGAGTAAATGATGAGTGCTACTATGTGCATTACTGCATCCAACAATAGAACACCTCAATCACTCAATCGGAGATAGTCTTGTCTTCCCCTGCACTGGAGTCGAAACAAAAATGGTGGTCGGACTGTTCTCAGCGCTCACTCGGCTCAGTTAGGGTGGGTTTAAGATAAGACTGTCATGTCAATCAACTATCATGGGAGCGGCCTTGGTCGGTGTGACATCACACCGACAAGACACTGACAATGACCTTATTTGAAAAAAGGCATATTACTTGGATTACATTGGATTTTTCCCATATTAAGATTAAAAAAATTCCACTGTGTGAATTTATATCATTATGGGGTGGTTGTGTACACACACTGTCAACACACATTTATGTTCAAACTTGTAAAAATAGGTTTTGCATCCGATGACGCCTTTAAATGATTTTCAATGGTCGCTTGGCCACATCTAGTGTAGACAGACTTTAGCTGTCACGCCATGACAAGTGTCACCTCTGTTTTAGACACGGTGTTAGTCATTTACGAATAAGATTAAGTGGGGTTTGGATTATGAGATTCGAGATTATGATCTTTAATTGATTAATCGTGCTGCTCTAATTTCTGATAATATATGTGTCTCTATCTATTTATGATAATATTTGAAGAGAAACATTACACTTTTAATTCAGAATCATAACTATACATTGTATTAAAGGTATAGTTCACTCAGAAATGAAAATTGTCATCATTTATTCACCCTTATGTTGTTCCAAACATTGGTAACTAGACAGTTGACGGGCCCCAATGATTTCCATAATATTTTTTTTCCTACTATGAAAGTTATTGGCTACTATGAACTGTTTGATTATCAACATTCTTCAAAAAATCTTTTTGTCTTCAACAGAAGAAAGAAATTCATACAGGTTTGGACAAACATAAGGGTGATGAAAGGTAAATGATGCCAGAACTTTCATTTTGGGGTGAACGTTCCTTTTAAGAAAATTATGTAGAATAAAATTAAGTAAAATCACTACATTTACTAAAATCAAAACATCTCACACATTACAAAAAGTCAGTGAATCCATACCAGATGTGAGAGTGCAATGTAGCAGATAAAGGACAATCCTCCTTCAAATTGGCAGTGATCAGCTGGATCCTTGCTGAATCTGTAGTGGGGTGGGCCCAACGAGTCCTTAAAAAGAATAATTTCTTTTTTTTACCATTCCTTTACAATCTTAAACAAAACATATTTAAATTGTACTGAAATCTGCCATTATAAGCCATTTAGGCAACATAAACAAACTGTCAGCTTTGAAACTGTTAGTTATGATTGAAACATGAACCTAATGCATAACAATACCATCAGAAAAATGTGAATCCCCAAAAGAAAGACAAAGAGGATTCACAAAAAAATGGACTCTTCCCATAGATATCATAGCAAGGTAAATACAACTGTATCTTAAAAAAGCTGTATCTTAAAAAAATTGTACACCACAATTAAATCTACCATAATATAATTTTACCTGCAGTTGCATTTATCCTGATATGACACATCTGAAGGCTGTGATGTTCTCCAGTGAATAAAATAAAGGACTGAAGATGGTGACAAGTTCTATTTCCTTTTCTTTGGGCCACCTCAGAAAAAGAAAGACAACAGGGAAAAAAAGTTACTCAGATTTTCTATCACCAGTGGAGGAAATGTGTTACAAATGTACTTATAATGATTATAATCACAGTTCAGGTCTGGAAACAGTGGTTAAAACTGACTAACATTTTACTGTAGTCTCTGTATTGGGTGCCTGTTTTCCCTGAAAAACGTGTGCTTGATCTAAAAATGTGAATCAATATCTTATCATTAGAAGTTATCAGTATTTGAAACTGTCATCTACAAAAACATAACACTCTCATACAACACTCTCAACTCTCTTATATATTCCAGTGTTTTCGAGTGTGAATTAGAGTTTAATCACTCACTTCACTTATTCCAGTGCTCCTTTACTTCTCATGAGTTTGAGTTTTAAACTAAACATTAATACACACAAACACACACCAACTTCCCCTGGTGAAAAAACCAGCATATGCTGGTTAGGTATGTTTTGATGCTGGGATGCTGGTTAGGTAGGTTTTGATGCTGGTTTATGCTGGTCCTTTGCTGGTTTTTGCTGGTCAAGGACCAGCATAAACTTTTTTCACCAGGGTCAAACACTAATTTACACTGAAATACGTGCTAATATGCCAGCGCGCTAATATGCTAATCGCGATTAGCCTCTCCCTTTAATTTCCTCTCACTCACATTAATTAATTGTGGGTACAAATCATAACTTTATGATGGTTTGACTGAAAAATGTTTTGTTACCTGACATCGTCATATGTTTTCGCGATCTCACACATCCAGTCTGCCCCTTCTTCTGTGTTCAGGAACATAATCAGGAACTGAGCGCGTAATCTTGCGGATCAGTAGCAGCATATCACCAAACTGATTAGTATATTTTCAAACTGCACTAGCAAAAAGGCGCGCGAGGCTGTCATTGGCCAGTTTCGTGAATGACAGTCAGATTAACCAATCCTGATGAAAGCAACAGGTGAAACAACCAATAGAAATTGTTTCAGATTGGTAATGGAAAATAAACTTTTTTTTTTTTTAACAAACGTGTGTGTATTTAGTATTATTTGATTAATTGGTCAAACAGTGTTTTCATGACAGTGTATGAATAAAAATGTAATAGTGATATGTAAAAGTCCACACAGAATCTCACTGCTCTTTTGAGATTAAAACTGTATCTATTATAATTATTGTTACTAATGCTAATAATTAAAATTATACATATACATTTGGATTTTGAAGAGGTGTTTTGATCAAAATATCGTAAAATGCTAATAAATAAAATGTTAATAATCATAATTATTCAAAAGCCAGATATTTCTTGTTATAGACATGACATTTATTCAACATACAGATCTGTTATTATTATTATTATTTTTATTTATTTATTTTTTAAAGATTTTTTTTGTTAAAAACAAATTTGAATGATTTAGCATTTTACATTATCAATTTGTGTCAATGTTAAAACAGCAGCTGACATTATTTCAATCATATTTCATCTTTGAAGGTCGGTCATGTGCCGACTAGACTGAAAAGAAAAGTCTGTACTGTTGGTTCAAAAAGAAAACTGAACACAAAACACAATATGCTAACTGAATGAAACAGCACTTTATTCTGAACCCCTGTATCATATGCTGCAAATACGATTTCTGGATATACATTGGATTTTTCCCATCAGAAACATAAATGTCCATTCTGTCTTTCTTCTGTCTGTCTACTGACATTTCTTAAGACATTTGCTTTAAACATTACAGTGTTTACAATAACTTTTGTTAACTCTAAATCCACTTTACCAGCTAAATTACTTAGACAGAAATGCCATGCTACCACACAAATGGACGTTCAAAGACAATATTTTAAAAATGGTGAATAAGGTCAATACTGTACCCACATAGATCCCAAACTCCACCTAGTACCTATATGTGTACTACCTAGGGCCCATGCAGTCAGCCTATATGGGGCTGATTATGTTTGCTCATGTCTTACCCAAGAGGGTCCCCTATTTGTTTGACCAGACATGGCACTACCTGGGGACACATTCAGCACATGATTTCTAAATTGCCTAAAATAACCAGGTGTTGGTTGTTTTCACTGTGCTGATTGATTATTGTACGACATCAAAGTACTGCAAGAGCTATGCAGAGCAGAGCAGATGCTCCATCCTTTCGAATCATTCTCGTGGTACTTTGTTGTCATGCAATGATCCTGGATGATGAAGCAACCAACCTGGTTAATTTAAGCAATATAGAAATCCTGTGCAGAATATGTCCCCAGAAAGCGGCACGTTTGGTCACCCTACCACATATTAGTAATGGGAAGATCACTACCCCATATGTATTTCCCCATTCACAACCCATACAGTGATTACCCATGTGGGTACTACCTTGAGCCCATGTAGCCAACCTATAAAGGACTGATTGTGTATGCCCATGTCTGACCCATATAGTTTGGCAAGAGGGCCCTACACGTCTTTCACTGTTCAGAACCCATACAAAGATTACTTATGTGGGTACTACCTTGGGCCCATGTAGGCAGCCTATATGGGACTGATTGTGTTTGCCCATGTTTTACCCATATGGTTTGAGCAAGAGGGCCCCATATGTGTTTCCCCGTTCAGAACCCATATAGAGGTAGCCTTTGTGGGTACTACCTTGGGCCCATGTAGGCAGCCTATATGGGACTGATTGTGTTTGCCCATGTTTTACCCATATGGTTTGAGCAAGAGGGCCCCATATGTGTTTCCCCGTTCAGAACCCATATAGAGGTAGCCTTTGTGGGTACTACCTTGGGCCCATTCAGAACCCAGGGCAGGGCCATATATATGGGACTGATTGTGTCTGCCCATTTTTTACCCATATGGTTTGACCAAGAGGGCCCCATATGTGTTTCCCCATTCAGAACCCATATAGAGGTAGTCTTTGTGGGTACTACCTTGGGCCCATGCAGGCAGCCTATATGGGACTGATTGTGTCTGCCCATTTTTTACCCATATGGTTTGACCAAGAGGGCCCCATACGTGTTTCCCCGTTCAGAACCCATATAGAGGTAGCCTTTGTGGGTACTACCTTGGGCCCATGTAGGCAGCCTATATGGGACTGATTGTGTCTGCCCATTTTTTACCCATATGGTTTGACCAAGAGGGCCCCATATGGGTTTCCCCAATCAGAACCCATATAGAAGTAGCCTTTGTGGGTACTACCTTGGGCCCATGTAGGCAGCCTATATGGGACTGATTGTGTCTGCCCATTTTTTACCCATATGGTTTGACCAAGAGGGCCCCATATGTGTTTCCCCATTTAGAACCCATATAGAGGTAGCCTTTGTGGGTACTACCTTGGGCCCATGTAGGCAGCCTATATGAGACTAATTGTGTTTGCCCATGTTTTACCCATATGGTTTGAGCAAGAGGGCCCCATATGTGTTTCCCCATTCAGAACCCATATAGAGGTAGCCTTTGTGGGTACTACCTTGGGCCCATGTAGGCAGCCTATATGGGACTGATTGTGTCTGCCCATTTTTTACCCATATGGTTTGACCAAGAGGGCCCCATATGGGTTTCCCCAATCAGAACCCATATAGAAGTAGCCTTTGTGGGTACTACCTTGGGCCCATGTAGGCAGCCTATATGGGACTGATTGTGTCTGCCCATATTTGACCCATATGGTTTGACCAAGAGGGCCCCATATGTGTTTCCCCATTCTGAGCCCATATAGAGGTGGCCTATGTGGGTACTACCTTGGGCCAGTGTAGGTAGCCTATATGGGATTAATTGTGTTTTCCCATGTCTAACCCATTTGTTAAACTCATATGGGCCCCATTTGTGTTGCCCATTTCGAGCCCAAGCACTCATTTCCCATTTGTGACCCAACTAGGGCCCACATAGGGAGCCCATCTGTTTTTGCCCGTGTGGGACCTACTTAGCTGACCCAAGTGGGCCCCAGATAAGATGCCTATTTTGGGACCATGCCCACTTGGTACCCATGTAGACCCAGCAGAAACCATGTGGGCCCCACATATACATGTTGGCTGGGTATAATCAGTACATGGCAGCAGAGGACCACTCATTGGCTCTTATCTGACACAATCCATTCAGTTCATGGAGCTCTCTTCTAACGAGCTGATGAGCTTTCTCAAGTGTGGCCAATAAGGTATGTTTTTCTTATGTAGTGCACTCCAGTCAGTTCATGGAGCTCTCATTTAACGAGCTGGTGATCAGAATCAGGTGTGGTGGTCAATAAGTAAGGCCATGAAACATTCTCTATTCTCCAACTAGCCCTAGCTTTCAAACTCAAAATGAAAAAAATAAATAAATAAATAAAATAAATCAGTGCAGTACAATCCTCTAGACTCTCCAGGTCGATAATTCTAAAAAAAAGGCTAAATATTTGCATTTGGACAGCAATGACAGGGTCATTTAAAATGTGGTCTTTATATAGTGTACCCAAAAGCCTATAGATCTTAAAAGAAGACCCCAAACTGTGTAAACTGATACATGATGTAATTCTAAACAATCATACAACATTTTATGGAGATTGGGGAAAAAATGGCATTATAATAGTTATAAACATTAACAACTAGTATGCCCATGGTAAGGTCTCTGCAGTTATTAATTATAGCCACTAGATGGCACTAGAAGACAACTAATGGGCTCATTAAAATCACTAATATAGTATTTTTAAGTTCTTTCTTCTTCAAGATTGGCATTTAAATTCATTATCATTGCATGTTTGATCACATTTTAAAAGTTTACCAATGTATTCATACAGACATATCAGTTTTTTACAATTATGTCAATTATGTTTTGAGGTTATAAAACTGAAAATTTCATTTAAACTCCATTTAAACTCTAAAAGAGAAGACTTGCAATAAGAGTTTTGTTGTTTTGTTGATCATTTGTTTCAGAAATCTAAATGTGCAACAAAATGTGTCTGTGTCTAATCATCTTTAATGAGCATTAATATAAGTTTAAACATTTAATTTCTGTGTATGTGTGTGTTTGTGAGCGTGTTCTCCATCGTGGATGTGGTTTGGTGTTAGCCATGCATTTTGGTTTGGACTACACACTAAAACCATAAAATCTTGAAGGCTTTAGATGCTTGAACCCCGATTGTCGCTTGCGGCTATATTATTATTATTATTTTTTAAATCTAATAAATACATTTTTACATTTTAAATGTTTAAGAAATAATTTTTATTCAGCAAGGATGCATTTAATTGATAAAAACATTTACATTGTTGCACAAAAATCTTATTTCAAATAAATGCTTCTCTTTTAAAAGCATTATTCAAAGGATCCTGAAAAAAATATATCATGGTTTCCTCAGAAATATAAAGCAGCACAACATTTTTTCAAGACTGCTGATGATAAGAAATTTAGTTTTGGTAAGCATAAAAGAGTTCTTTCAAAAAAACTGACAAATCTTACCGACCCTAAACTTTTAAACAGTAGTGTTTTCTGTTTTTTTTTGTTTTTTTTTCACGTGGCTGTGAATAAATAAAAGTATTCAAAAATTTATGACTCTTAATTTATTACTTCTACTTTCAGCGTGAAATTATTCTGCATATGCATTAATAGTAATATTGTGACATTTTGCAGGTACAAAGTAAAAGCAAACTAATTTTGTTAATTGTTAAGGCCACAATGGCCATTCACAGGTGGCCCCACCCAGCCTACAGCATGCCCACACTTGCCCCACTGTGCCCACACTCAGCCCACAGTGCCCACACACAGCCCACACTTTCCCCACTGTGCCCACACCCAGCCCACAGCATGCCCTCAATCGGCCCCATTGGGGGCCCACTCTGCTTTGTGTGGGCTAGCCCACACTTACACCACACTTTTGGGCTGTCCCACTCAGGCCCCACATGGGCTCCATAGTGTGGGGCCCACATGTGCCCCGCATTTCACGCCGATATCGGGGCCCACAGCGGGCTGCCCGCATGGGCTAGATTTTTTGCCCAAACGGGTATGTTTGCTGAGTTTAGGCTTCTTCCATTTCTGCATGTGCACACCTTCAAACCTAAAACCTGCTCTGTTATACTATTGTTTGCAAATGCAATGTCATTTTAGGATTCCTCTCTTTCTGCATCTAAACACCTAAAACCATAAAACCTGCCCTGTTATACTATTTTTTTTCCAAATAGAAAAAAATAGTGGCAATTTAATCTTAATGTGGTTCAGAGATTAACGGCATAATGCTAATGCTGTCCACACGAGGGAGCCACAGGATAGCTAATCATTCAAGATCACAACTCAAACCTTTGATAATGTTTCATTTAGGTGACTAAATAACAAATGCATATAAATTAATTATATTTTCATAACCTTTAATAAAGCCCAATATAGTAAGTAGGCAAAAAACTGTAATCTCCTAAATACTGATAGACCATTACTTTTTTTTTTTAAACTTCATTTTAATGGTATTGACAATATGTTGGCAATAAGTTGTCAGTCATAACTGAATGTACGTTCAAGTGAAGAAGGGGCACTATATTAGTAATCTATTTTCATATTGTGCATATAATAGCTCACATATGGACTCATAATTTACTTGAAAACAGACATGTCCATTGAATAGCTAGATCATCTACAGAAGCCATTGTGCTTGAATCCCAAAGATCACCTTGAGTTAAACTACATTGTTTCAGTTACCTTCTGTGTTGTTGCCCACAGCGCTTCTGTGACAGGACTTTGAAATAGCAAACAGGGAAAACAGTAATACACATGAGTTATTTCGCATCCAGCTAGCCAACTCGGTTGAAGCTGTTGTCAGGTGGGCCAGCTCAAGAATGCCGGACATACAAGAACTCTGGCTGTTTTGCCCCAAGGGGCCAAGGCCGGCTCTGCCAAGCCAACATCAAAGTTAGTTCACTAACTTTAGATTCTAGTTATTATTATTCTGCTTAGACTAAATATTCCAACTCTAACTCTTCCCAGGGCTTTAATGCCACAAGCACCAAACTCGTCAGAGACCTGGGCCCTAATTTTGGCTTTGTTGCTCTATCTTTTTACACTGATCAGACTTACAGCTTTCCCATAAATATTTTTTAAGTGTTGAATATTTCCCTTAGACTCCCATTGTCTGAGAAAAAATTCCAGCTCCAACTCGAACTACTCCCAGGGCTTTAATGTCACAAGCACCAAACTTGGCAGAGACATGTGCCCTAATTTTAGCTTCTTTGTTGTATCTTTTTTAGACTGATCAGACTTACAGTTTTCCCACAAATAATTTGTAAACAAAATTAAATACTTCCCATAGACTTACATTGGCTGGAAAAAAAATGTCTCCTCTAGAGGAACAATTCCACTCCCTAGAGGGAGGAGTGGCATAGCTTAGTTTCACTTTGAAATCGGTTAAAAATACAAATATGCCTGAGGGAGCTGTGACCGCTTCGATCAGCGTGTGCTGTCCGTACATGCTCACTAAAATATATGATTTACACATCTTTTCAAGCCTTTTACATACAAATATTCCAGCAGTTGTACACAATCCACCCATCAGAACACATCAGGAGCTAAATTCAGGTGTTTGTGAGCTGTTTTATATAAAATTGAAAGCCTCGCTTCGGATTACGGAGCTTGCGAGCTCTCTGCAGCGTCTTTATTAAACGTCTATATTCGTACGTGCTACAGTCTTGTAAATATGAACACTCCAGCGATACAACACAATAATAATAAATTAACATATTAATGAGGTAAAATGACCGCTTTTAAATGATTTTGAGATAATCTGTTTAACTGCAGAACACGTTGTGGCTCGCTGCTCTCCGTATGTGCTCACAGATATACATAATTTGTACGTGTTTTATAGGTTTTTAAATAAAACACTCCAGCGATCGAATGTGTGCTTAAGTGCTTATGGATGCTTGTGAGGTATATTTTGTGCTTATTCACTGCTGTGGGCGCTGAACTGACACATACAAGATTATTTCAAAATAAATGATAGCTTGGTGATAGTCATTTGTGTCTTACCTGAACATTAGCTGTTGAGAAATACATCAGAGGTGGATGATTAATCCCTATATTGGATTTGCACATTAAAGCGATCGCATTTTCCGTCTTCTTCAATGTTAATCCATAAACCGGAGAAAATCATTTGTCTTGACTACTTTATTTATTTGTTTGTGTTTCTTATTTTATGAAATCTGTCACGCTACACACACAAACGAACACACAGGAGGAGACGACAGGTAAGTGAAACTGAATACAATGTTTAATGGTAGGTTTGGCAGGGTTGAACAGATGAAATAGTAAGTATGGCAGACTTTCCTGAGGTAATACGTGCATAGAGTCCAAACTGATAAAGCCAAGGATGATCACAGGAGACAGAGAATAATCCACAATGAGGAGGTAAAGTCTTTCAGGGAGCAGAGCGATCTGGTGTGCATATGAGACCAGACAAAGCTCAACTGGCAAACAGTACCTTTTATAGGGAGTGGCTAATGAGAACAGGTGATAGTAATTAGTATTCTGGTGATGAGGACCGGGTAGGTGGAGCTTCCTGTGATGTGGCTTGTGAGGGTGGTTGAGGTAAACGCCTGACAAAAACTATGCAGTGCAAATTTACATGTAATTCTTCGAATTCTGCATCTAGTTTTTAATAATTATATTGTTTACATATAAATGTTAACTAACTATTTACCAAGTGACATAATAGTCAATTATTACTGTTTCAAATTTCAGTTGAAAATGATCAGTAAAGTAATCATTAAACATTTGCAATCATTCAAAAAATATTAGTTATTTATATTATTGTGATTTAGAGATGAAGGCCATAATACTAATGTTGTCCACATGAGGGAGCCACATGATAGCACATCCTTCAAGAGCTCATTCAAAGAATTTTAAAATGCTTCATTTAAGTTACAAAATAAAAAAAGGCATATAAATTATTTTCATTTTCATAAACTTTAATAAATCCCAATATAGAATGCAAAAACTGTAATCGCCTCAATAGTGATAGGCCATTACATTTTTTTCTTAGTTTTACTGGTATTGACAACATATTTGACATAACTAAATGTAACTAATAATTAACAATTACATAGCAACATGCTAGTAACATGCTAATCATGCTAACAACATGCTAGTAACATGCTAATCATGTTACAAGCATGCTAACAAAATTATAATAACATGCTAATCATGTTAACAACATGCTAATAACTTGCTAATCATGCTAACAACATGCTGGTAACTTGGTCAACATACTAGCAACGTGCTAGTTACATGCTAATCATACTAGAAACATGCTAACAACGTGCTACTAACATGCTAATCATGCTAACAACATGCTAGTAACATGCTAATCATGATAGAAACATGCTAGCAACGTGCTAGTAACATGTTAATCATGCTAACAACATGCTAGTAACATACTAATCATGCTACCAACATACTAGTAATATGTTAATCATGCTAACAACATGCTAGTGACATGCTAATCATGTTACAAACATTCTAACAAAAATTATAGTAACATGCAAATCATGATAACAACTTGCTAATAACTTGCTAATCAGGATATGAAAACATGCTAGTAACAACATGTTACAACATGCTAATCATGATAGATCATGCTAACAACATGCTAGTACTGCTAGCAACGTAAGTTATGCAATCATGTTAGTTATACCATTAATACGAATTGAAGCTAGCAACGTATATAAACATGCTAATCAACAACATGCTAGTGACATTCTAATAATGCTAGCAAAATGCTAGTAACTTGCTAATCATGCTAGAAGCATGCTAATCATGTTAGAAACATGCTAACAACATGCTAGTAACATGCTAATCATGCTAGCAATGTGCTATTAACATGCTAATCATGCCAACAACATGCTATTAACATGTTAATCATGTTATAAACCTGCTAACAAAATTACAGTAACATATTAATCATGCTAACAACATGCTAATAACTTGCTAATCATGCTAACAACATGTTAGTAACATGTTAATCATGTTAGAAACATGCTAATCATGCTACAAACATACTAGTAACTTGTTAATCATGCTAACAACATGCTAGTAACTTGGTAATCATGTTAGTAACACGCCAATCATGTTAACAACGTGCTAGTAATATGCTAATCATGCTAGAAACATGTTAACAACAAGCTACTAACGTGTTAGCCATGTTAGAAACATGCTAGTAACTTGCTAATCATGCTAACAACATTCTAGTAACTTGCAAATTATGCTAGCAACATGCTAATCATGCCTACAACTTTGTAATCAGACTATAAAAATACAAGCAACAAGCTAATCATGCTAAAACGTGTTAAATCTAGTAAGCAATGTGTTAAATCATGCTAGCTGCTTTTTACAACTGCTTTAAACTTTCAGGCTAGGCTTTCTCAAGCCAACTTAAAGTTTGTTCTCAAACTTTACTCATCTATTTAGTCAGTGTTGTCTTAAACCGATCTCTTGTTAATGACGCTCAAGAACAGGCTAGCAGTTGCTCCTCTGCTGATCATGTGTAAAATAATAAGCAATACTGTTTACAGGGTGAAGTATAATTATAATTCTTTATTAAATAGTTAATGACAAAACAGCATTAGGAGTAGCAGTTTTTTTTTCCACATAACACTAGTGGGTCATTCCAGCTGGAATCATCAAATTTTGGAAAAGTTCCCCACCTGACCTCTTCAGATTTGTCTGAAAAAAATCCATGTGATGGGTAATATGCCCAATAGATCATATACAAAATTTCAGATCTCTACTGTGCGTACTTTTTTCACAAGAAATCTGTAAAAAAGTTTGGTTTTTACCCCGTTTTGGCATCACAGTCTGAGTGACCATGTTCAGACTGAAATATCTCCAGAACTAGATGTGCCAGGTGCATGAAATTTTCTGGGCTAAGAGTCCTAGTCCAGAAATGCATGAATTACAACTCACAGCATTGTTACTGAATTTACACCTGAATGCTGGCCCTCTACTTTTCTTTGAAACTATTACTTTAAGGGTTTTCAGATGTCCATAGAAACCTCAATTTTCAATGTATAAGCATCAAACTTGGTAAATGGTCTGATATGTACCATGTCTTTCACATCCTTTGATATCAGACAATAGAGTCTTATGGATGTTGAGATATTAAGGTCCAAAAATGGAAAAAAACTCATTTACACCGATGTTCAGAGCAATATTTCCTATGAATGACACTAGGTGTGAACATAAAACTTGTTTTTTTGAAAGAGCATATTGTTATTGATAAAATATAAAAAAAATTAGGATGGGGTTTTGCCTCATTTTTCTGTAATGATTTTTTTAAAACTCAGAGTTTCGTCACTGATCCTATTGTTCACTTTTGCTATTCAACTTGGTATGGGCATTTCAACAGAATTTATTAATGTTCCACTTATACAAATAATACAAAATACAAAAAACGTACTTCCAGACATGAGTCACTTTAATAATATATACCACCAACACAAATAAATGTGTGACATAACAGTTACTGAAAGTTGTTCATGAAAGTGTCTGAATCCACAGTTTCATTTTCTTTTATGACATAGCATTGTCCAGTGGAAACTGGCACATCAATTTTCATTATGATGTGCTGGAGAGGCACCCAACAGACATCTTCCCTTTTTGGCCAAAAGTAGCCTCTAGCTGGGCCATGGGGATGCAAAAAAAGCACTTGAATGTCTTGCTCTGTGTCAGAGACGTCTCTTATGATACCAACCCACCATTGTTGGTCATACACACAAGTAACATATTGTCCTGGGGCCATATCTGTGATGTGAAGGCCTTGAACTGGCCCGAGTGTGTGTTTCGGAACCCCAACTTAAGTGGCCGTTCCATTGCACTTTCCCGAGGTGGAGGTCGGATTTCCCCGAGTCCCGAGCACAATGGAATGCTGCATTATAGCATTAATTTAGGCATATGAGTTCAAAATAGCTGGTACTACAGTAGTTGTGAATGTCACACAACAATGATTTTTTTAAAAATTATTACAGAAAAATGAGGCAAAACCCCATCCCAATTTTTTTTTTATATTTTATCAATAAGAACATGCTCTTTCAAAAAAAAAAAGTTTCATGTTCACACCTGGTGTCATTCATGGGAAATATTGCTCTGAACATTGGTGTAAATGAGTTTTTTTCAATATTTGGACCTTAATATCTCAACATCCATAAGACTCTATTGTCTGATGTCAAAGGATGTGAAAGACATGGTACATATCAGACCATTTACCAAGTTTGATGCTTATACATTGAAAATTGAGGTTTCTATGGACATCTGAAAACCCTTAAAGTAATAGTTTCAAAGAAAACTAGAGGGCCAGCATTCAGGTGTAAATTCAGTAACAATGCTGTGAGTTGTAATTCATGCAGTTCTGGACTAGGACTCTTAGCCCAGAAAATTTCATGGACCTGGCACAAATAGTTCTGGAGATATTTCAGTCTGAACATGGTCACTCAGACTGTGATGCCAAAACGGGGTGAAAAACAAACTTTTTTTTACAGATTTTTTGTAAAAAAAAAAAGTATGCACAGTAGAGATCTGAAATTTTGTATATGATCTATTGGGCATATTACCCATCACATGGATTTTGGGGGTCAGGTGGGGACCATTTGATGATTCCAGCTGGAATGACCCAAGTAACAACAGTCCACAGGGCAAAACAATAAAAATTACACCAAAGAGCAGGAACATCAGTTCTAGGAACTATGCAAATGCCCCTTTAGTGCATAAGTGCCTATTGTAAAAGGCTATTTTCTTTTACAGCTTACGCATAGTTCTGTGGTCAGCCATTGTAGGAGCCATATTTATTCATTGATTAAGTTTAATTGATTTATTTTTATTTCAGTCATGATTTGAATATTTAAGGAAATTTTATGTTTGATCATTGGGCTAATCAGTCATGTGAACCAGTTGCTCCTCCTTTACGTGTCGCTACGGCACCACACGTGCAGATGATAATGGACTCGCATTGTTTGTTAGGTGAGAGTTAGAGGGTGGGGAGCGCAACAGTTTCTTCAATCGCATTGTATCATTCTTTTTCCTTTTGTTTTCTCTTCTTGGAAGTTATATTTTGTTGTATTTTGGAAAGTAAACCGAAGATTGCGATTAAAATAATTTTGTTGATATAACCGCATCTCCGTGCGTGCTTAAAAGTTAATGTGAATCTGAAGACTCCCCTGCTAACATCAAGAGGCTAGCATAAGCAGGATTAGCCGCTACATTTATTGAAGAAACTTGCACGAAGGAACTATGAGACACAACAACGGACTGTACGATGGATTGTCTTCTCACGGAATTAGGATGCTTCACTGTTCACTGCCGAAGTGGAAGGACGCGATTTGATGAATGGAACATCGTTTCAGCTGTGAGTACTAAAATGCAATGTAAAGGACACAACTGATACATGAATTCAAGCTTGGATAATTGTTTTAATCACGTCACGCGAACAGTAAGGCAAATAACTTAAACTCAACGACTTGTGTTTAAACGCTGTGAAGCAACTAGTTGATTGGTCCCTGCACGAAATGGCTGATGAAGAAGATATTCAGACGGCCGCTGAGGCCGAAAGGCTTTTAAATTCACGTATCGCATCGCGAAGAGGCAAATTAGGAGTATGCACAAGGAAAATGAACGAAATGAAAGCTCTTCTGGTTGAAGGTGGAAATGTTGAACAGGTAGATGATGCCATGACGACATTTTTATCTTTCATTCGTGATTTCAAAAATGTGCACAATGCAGTCCAAGAGTTTTTAACAGGAGAAGAAAAGGAGAATGACCATGTTGATTGGTATGAGCCTAGAATGATGAATTTTGATTATTTTATCAAAGAAGTTGAAATATGGAAAAAAGAACAAAGTTTACAAATAACAGTAGAACCGAAGGACAGCGTTTCTAACATTTCTGCTGTGTCAAAAAGGTCAGCATCATCTAAGGCCTCTTCTGCTGCTAAATTAGCTGCCGCTGAGAAGGCCGCTTTGGAAGCACGTGCAAAGACTCTGTCAGACATTCAAGCTCTACAAATGGAAGAAGTCATTATAAAGTCAAAAATTCAAATGGCAGAACTGCAAACACAGATAGCTGCAGCAGATGCAAAGATTAAAGTACTGAAAACTGATGCTGAATCACAAAGTGATGTTACGATTGACTCTTTGGAGGCAAATAAGGAAGAACATGTTGAACCCACTTTTATTGATACCTCAGCACTAGAGTTTGCTCCTGTGACCACAGTACCTAAGACTCCACTTCAAAGAGTAGTTAGTCACGTGCAAAGTAATCCTAAAGCAACCTCAAGTTCATCAAGTTCTTCAAGTTCACAGTCGAAGACCAATAATCACTCACACCAGGATTTAAGCTTGATGGTTCAAAAGCAAAAGGAAATGACCGATCTTATGATTATGCAGCAAAATCTTTCCCTTTTGCCAAAAAGAGAAGTACCAGTTTTTAATGGAGATCCACTGTCTTATCAGTCTTTCATTCATGCTTTTAAATATCTCATTGAGGACAAGACTAGCAGCAGTCAAGATAGGCTTTACTTTCTTGAACAGTTCACTGCCGGTCCGGCTAGAGATCTGGTTCGTAGCTGTCTCCACATGGAACCTCATAGAGGATATACAGAGGCTCAGCAGCTTTTAAAGAAATACTTTGGTAATGAAATGAAGATTGCAAATGCCTACGTTGAAAAGGCTCTGAATTGGACAGCTATTAAAGTTGATGATGGAAAATCGCTTCATGCTTATGCTCTGTATCTTAGGGAATGTTGCAATGCTATGCAAGATCTAGAATACATGGATGAATTGAACGTTGCATCAAATCTGAAATTGATTGTGTCCAAACTCCCATATAAGCTTCGTGAAAGGTGGCGAACAGTAAGTTATGAGTCATTCCAAAGAACGAATACTCGTATCAGATTTAAACATCTTGTAGAATTCCTTGAAACTCAGTCTGAGATTTTACTTCATCCAGTCTTCGGAGATGTCAAAGATCCGGCTTATGCTAAAGGTACAGTTTCAAGACTCAAAACGACCACCTTGCGAACATCAAGTAAGGGCAGCAGCTTTGTCACTTCAGTGACACAACCGGATGAGCAGACAAGCAAAGAGGCATCTAAAGCACCACAACAAAAAGGCACCTATGTTGCTGTTTTGACATGCACATTTTGCCAAGGTAAGCATGCATTAACTGGCTGCATCAGATTAAAGTCAGAGCCGCAGGCCAAAAGGTTTGAATACCTTAAAAGGAATGGCCACTGTTTTGGATGCTTGAAAAGAGGTCATATGAGCAAAGACTGTAATAAGAGAATGTTTTGTCAGATATGTCAACGAAAACATCCCACACTACTTCACATTAACAATGAAAATTCAAAGCAGCCGACTTTGCCAACCTGCATAGACTTGAAAGAAATGCCAGTCAATAGTGCACTAGTATCAGCTGATCATGCAACAGGGGCCAGTAGTGAATGTGCACTTGCTATTGTGCCTGTTCAAATTAAAGTTGCCAAAGGCAGCAAGACCATTAACACCTATGCCTTTCTTGATCCAGGCAGTTCGGCGACGTTCTGCACTGAGAATCTTATGAATCAGCTGAATGTCAGAGGACGCAGAACAGAAATACTTTTGCGAACGATGGGGCAAGAGAGACCTGTTAAGAGCTATGAGCTCACAGGACTAGAAGTAGGTAGTATAGATGGAAGTGTATACATAGATCTTCCTAAAGTATATACTCAACCCAAAATTCCTGTATCAAAAGAGAACCTACTCAACATTCTTGATTTGGAAAAATGGCCCTATCTCAAGGAAATTGAACTGAAAAGAATTGACGCTGACATTGAAATCTTGATTGGAATTAATGTTCCAAAGGCAATGGAACCCTGGCAAATAGTGAACAGTCAAAGAAATGGACCGTATGCAGTCAAGACTGTGTTAGGATGGGTGGTTAACGGCCCTCTCCATTCTTGTTCATCTACGAATGAAACTGGATTAATATCAGTGACAGCCAATCGCATCTCGATGGAGAATCTTAAGGACCTGCTTATCAGGCAATATAATCACGACTTTCCTGAAAAGGATTATGATGAGAAAAGAGAAATGTCAGTTGAAGACAAACTGTTCATGAGCATAGCAACCTCTTCAGTAGAACTCAAAAATGGGCACTACCACTTACCACTTCCTTTTCGTGATAAAGATGCTACCTTGCCGAACAATTATGAAATGGCTGCACAGCGTATGTTGAACCTCGCTAAGAGATTCAAGAAGGATTCTGCTTATGCAAATGAGTATGCCACATTCATGGAGGATGTGCTTAGAAAAGGCTATGCAGAAAAGGTGCCGCAAGAGCAGCTGCAAATGAGCAATGGTCATGTATGGTATATACCACATCATGGCGTGTATCACAAGCAAAAGGCTAAACTTCGAGTTGTTTTTGATTGTTCATGTTCATACAAAGGCGAATCTCTTAACTCTAAACTTCTCCAAGGTCCTGACCTGACTAATCCACTTCTTGGAGTTCTGCTTCGATTCAGACATGAAAGAATTGCAATAATGGCAGACATCGAAGCAATGTACTATCAAGTACGAGTTCTACATCATCATTGTGACTTCCTTAGATTCCTGTGGTGGCCACAAGGGGATGTTAACCAGCCACTTGAAATTTATAGGATGAATGTCCATCTTTTTGGTGCAGTGTCCTCACCCAGCATCGCTAATTTTGCTTTAAAGCAAACAGGAACTGATAACTCTGAACGGTACAGCTCACAGGTCATTGACACAATCAAACATAGCTTTTACGTTGATGATTGTCTGAGGTCTGTGGCCTCTGTGAAAGAAGCAATCATGCTCACTAAAGATCTCAGGGAAGCATGCACCCTAGGAGGATTTACTTTGAACAAATGGGTGAGTAACAGTGGTGAAGTTCTTGAAACTATTCCACAGAATTACAGAGCCCCTCTCTTGAAACAGCTCAACCTAGACTGTGAGAAACCCCCTCTGGAGAGGGCACTCGGAATCCAGTGGAACATCTTAAAGGATGTCCTTACCTTTCGGGTAACCGTCAAGAACCAAGCTCCCACAAGACGAACAATCCTTTCAATAGTCAGTTCCATCTATGACCCACTAGGGTTCTTATCCCCCTTTGTTCTCAAGGCTAAACAAATCCTGCAAAGACTCTGCCATGGAAAATATGGATGGGATGAAATAATCCCAATGGAAGTGATGAAACCTTGGCAAAGATGGCTCGCAGAGGTAGACCAGTTAAGCAGATTTGAAGTGGATAGGTGCATGAAACCTGAAAATTTTGGTTTTATAAAGACTGCTGAACTGCATCACTTTTGCGATGCAAGCGAGCTAGGATATGGGACGGTAAGCTATCTCAAACTTACCGACAGCAGCAAAAATGTTCACGTCACCTTTGTACTGGGAAAGGCCAGAGTTATCCCCCTAAAGAGGATGACTGTTCCGAGACTTGAGCTTGCAGCTGCAACGCTTGCTGTGAAAGTGGACAGAATGTTGCGAAAAGAGCTTCACATGGAACTGAAAGATTCTACCTTTTGGACAGACAGTACAGTAGTGTTGAAGTACATCCATAACCAAACAAAACGATTTCACACTTACGTTGCCAACAGAATTGCAGTGATACATAACCTCTCACAGCCACATCAGTGGAGATATGTGTGTTCTGGAGACAACCCGGCAGATGATGCTTCACGTGGATTACAAATTGAATCCCTTTTGAATTCCACTAGATGGTTGAATGGTCCTCACTTCTTGACAAAAGAAAATTCTGAATGGCCCAAAATACCAGAAGATCTTAATTGCCTCTCATCAGATGATGTAGAGGTAAAAAGGGAAATCACTACGAACTACTTGAACCTGCAGAATAATGCAACTACCAGAATCATCGAGCATTACTCTTCATGGAGCAAACTATTGAGAGCTGTTGCATGGTGGCTAAGGCTCAAAAAACTTCTGATGCTTCGAACTCAGAGAGACAAGGCTCTTGTTATGGATTCCAAGTGGAAAGTTGAGCAAAAGGGACTAACACCAGAAAATTTGGACGAAGCTGAAAAGTCGATCATTCGCTATGATCAACAGCGCTTCTTTGATCCAGAGCTTACACTCTTAAGAAAAGGTAAACACATCAAATCAGACAGCTCGATACACAAGCTGGATCCAATCCTTGATGAGGGTATTTTGATGATTGGAGGAAGACTAAGTAAAGCAGCTTTGCCGGTGAGTCTAAAGAACCCAATTATCCTACCCAAAGATTCACACGTATCTAAACTGATCCTGCGTGATATCCATCAAAGGGTCGGACACTCAGGACGAAGCCACATGCTCTCAAAATTGAAGCAGAGGTTTTGGTTACCATCTGCCAACTCCTCTGCTAGAAAAATAATAAAATCATGTGTCTTCTGTAGACGAATGCAGGCTAAAGCTGGAGATCAAAAAATGGCCGACCTACCAAAGGACCGTGTAACTCCTGATCTACCACCTTTTTCACATGTGGGCATTGACTATTTCGGACCTATAGAAGTTAAAAGAGGTCGCGCTAATGTAAAAAGATGGGGTGTCATATTCACCTGCCTAACAAGCCGAGCCATTCACCTTGAGGTGGCAAGTACACTAGACACTGACTCTTGTATTAACACTATTCGGCGGTTTTTATGTCGTAGAGGACCAGTTCTGACCATCAGAACAGATTGTGGCACCAATTTTGTAAGTGCACAAAAGGAATTGAAGGCCACTTTGAACCAGATAGACCATCATAAAGTTCAAGATGCATTGTTGAGCAGTCATGTTAAATGGATATTTAATCCACCATTTGCAGCTCACTTTGGAGGAGTCTGGGAGAGACTGATCAGATTGGTAAAAAAAACACTGCTTTCAGTGCTAAAACAGCAAACATTGGATGATGATATGTTGCAAACAGCTTTGTGTGAAGTTGAATGCATTCTCAATGATCGGCCCATTACAACTGTATCAAGTGACCCAAATGACCTTGAGCCCCTAACGCCAAATCATCTCTTGCAGTTGAAATCTAAACCTCTTTTACCACCTGGACTTTTCAGTAAGAATGACTTGTACATTAGGAGGCGATGGAAACAAGTGCAATACCTTGCAGACCTTTTCTGGCAAAGATGGACCACTGAATATCTGTCTTTAATGCAGCAACGGCAAAAATGGGCCAATATCAAGAGAAACTTCAAGGTAAATGACATAGTAGTCATAATAGATAGTACAGCACCAAGAAATTCATGGCCTTTAGGTCGTGTGGTAAAAACCCTGCCAGGCCCTGAAGGTCTTGTTCGCAGTGTTTTGGTAAAAACAAAATCCACTGTTCTTCAAAGACCCATCACCAAACTTTGCTTACTTCTGGAAGCTGAACATTCAGATTAGGAGACTGACAATGTAATGTCAGCTTCTTATGGTCTGTTTTCATCAGCACGCTTTTACATATATACTGACAAACATGTACATACTATGGCGTGCCCACACACCAGTACATATCTTTGCATACATGGACTTTCCAGGTTTGCACCACATACTGCAAGCTTGCACATACATGGACTTCTCATTTTTGCACTACACTCACACCCAATGGACTCTTTCTGATGAAATGTACATAGCATCGGATGGACCTTGGGGGGGGATTTATGG
Source organism: Labeo catla (assembly GCA_012976165.1). Classification (NCBI taxonomy): domain Eukaryota; kingdom Metazoa; phylum Chordata; class Actinopteri; order Cypriniformes; family Cyprinidae; genus Labeo; species Labeo catla. The sequence continues at coordinate 27,092 of VONZ01002537.1, forward strand.
AAATTATACAAAAAAGGGGACATTGTACTTATGTATTAACAAGAATACAATGTATTTGTTCTAATGAATGCACTGTGAAGTATTTACTCTGATTTATTGAACATATGAGATTCAAGATTGTACTTGATTATATGTATTTTGGCTCCATTGAATATTTTGTATTTGGTAATTGTTCTGTCTTCACATTAACAATTAGGGGCCAGGATGTAGGAGCCATATTTATTCATTGATTAAGTTTAATTGATTTATTTTTATTTCAGTCATGATTTGAATATTTAAGGAAATTTTATGTTTGATCATTGGGCTAATCAGTCATGTGAACCAGTTGCTCCTCCTTTACGTGTCGCTACGGCACCACACGTGCAGATGATAATGGACTCGCATTGTTTGTTAGGTGAGAGTTAGAGGGTGGGGAGCGCAACAGTTTCTTCAATCGCATTGTATCATTCTTTTTCCTTTTGTTTTCTCTTCTTGGAAGTTATATTTTGTTGTATTTTGGAAAGTAAACCGAAGATTGCGATTAAAATAATTTTGTTGATATAACCGCATCTCCGTGCGTGCTTAAAAGTTAATGTGAATCTGAAGACTCCCCTGCTAACATCAAGAGGCTAGCATAAGCAGGATTAGCCGCTACAGCCATAATTCGTGATATACTTCTTTCTTCAAATGGACCTTTGTAAGCCCTTTGGAAGGAGCAGTCTACTGAAGGTGAGTAATAGATGAACCCAAGTGTTGTTTTATTTATATCCCAATGTGAGCAGATGCACATAAAACAATGACTTGACTTGGCAAACAAGAGCATAAGCATGGAAAAAGACCCTCACCAAACAGCAGACACAGGGAAACAGCAGCAAGAGACAACAAGAGGGCTACAAATACCGAACAATACAGGTCACATGGCACAAACCAAACAATGGGGAACAAGACACATAACTGAAACAACCAATCACAATACGACACATAAGGCTTGTTCGACTTCATGCGACACCGCAAAATCGGCTGCCGTCTGACAAAAGCAATGTTTCTGGTTGAAAAAATTTTTCAGAATTTGATCACCAATGCAGCCGCCTTACGATCACATGTGCCATCAGAGTACCCTTAGGAGGTTCTGCAGTGGAAGCCACCACATCGGGAGATTCTGCAGTAAATTCAAGGACTTGAACAGGCTCTGGAGCAGATTCATGGACAGGAGGGAGTGCAGTGTGCAGCCCACACTCTCAAAATGGTGACTGCCATCACAGGCAGTGCAGCAGACAGTGGGATGCCCACTGGGCTTAAGAGTGTAGAGACCACTGTGATGCCACCTGCTCACACTGACATCATAGACGGGTCTATCACACTGGCAATTAGTCTCGTCATCCAAAAAAATCCTTGCATGGCATCCGTGGCATGAGGGGGTTCTGGCAAGGTGGCGTGATGAAGATCAGGCATGGCAGCTATCTTGGAAGCTCAGGCTTGATGGTCAATGGGAAGGGGGCCACAACTTGAAGAAATGTTGGCTGAGCCGTCCTGCACTGACTTGACAGTCATATTGAGGCCTTGATGTGATGAGACCTTGGCATTGCAGGCATGAAGTAAAGAGGCCCTAGCTTGGCAGGCATGATGTTAAAGGGGTCATCGGATGCTAAGTTCAGTGTATGTACAAATCTGCCCTATACTGATAAAAATCCATGCCGTGGTTTTTAATTAATCTGTAAATATAATATTCCCTTTTTCAAATCAAGCCATTCTCAGATGCCTGTCGTTGTGGTGTCACACCGACAGAGGCCGCTCCCATGATAGCTGATTGAAATGAGCGTTTTACCTCAGATTAGCTGTAACAGTCCACCCTCTTTGTTTTCGATGCTGAAGCAGGAATGTAAGTTAGACAAGAATATCTCAGATTGAGCGGTTGAGGTGTTGTGTTGCTGGATGTAATAATGAACGTAGTGGTCATCATTTACTCCCGACATCTGAGCCACTGAAGATGCAGTGGATTCTGTTTGTTTGTGAAAGGAATGTGACTCCCGATCTACATATATCCATCTATGTTCACGCAAATCATTTGTGATCCAGCTTCACTTACAGCAGAAGTGAGTATAAGGTTTTTTTATGCATATTTGCGATTGACTTTCCTAATAATGTGCAATAAAGTTAGCAAGTTTAGCGGCTAAACGTGGCTAAATGTGGCTAAAGTAAAGTACAGAGAGAAGAGAGGGGTGGGGCGAGCAGAGCTCATTTGCATTTAAAGCAGCCTCGACCAGAATGAGATGATTTTTGTAGAGCTGATTTTGGCAAGGTAAAAAGAATGTTGTTTTACACAACCATTGAGAATTTTTTAACCAAAGAATATTATAGACTTTTCATTAAGACCCTAAAGAATCATATCAACTTGGGAAAACAGGCCAGGTTCTGGAGTGCAAGGTGCTGTGGTATTGCAGGGCTCCTCTTCCGCAATACCCACAGTAAAAAAAAAAAAAAACCACAGAGGTACAGGGCCAGAGTCGTACATGGTTCCTGTATGATATACCTGCACCTGCAGTTAATGACACAACACTAGTTAAATTCTGTACCCGACCCGACCTAACCTGACCCGTTTGACATAAAAACTGCAACCCAAAACGCATTAAATATCCTTCATGAGGTAGAGAAAACTCATTTATTAACACTTTTATTTAAATTGCGAATAGCAGAGTTATATATATATAAAAAAACATTTACAGAGATATAAATAAAGAAAAGAAAGCCAGAGCATATGTGTACGCAACACGTTCTCACTCCTAAGCCCCAACCAAATATTGACGCTTGGTCAGGACCTCTTTGGCATTACATCTTGACACTCAGGGTACCCCTTTAGCGTCATTTTTTGAAGTGCAGGGTCCTCCAGTACTTTAGATATGAAATCCTTGGCATCAATGTGCTGACGCGAAAGGCACTCAGAAATGTATTGTCATAATTAAATTATATATTGGGTAATAATATTGCTATTATTGCTTATATGTTGGGGTATGATTTTTTTCAATGCAAACAGTCACAACAATTTCATTTATATTATTATATATATATATATATATATATATATATATATATATATATATATAAAACATATACATTTATTTACACTTTTAACCCAACCCCTGCTCTTAATCCTAACCATTTGTCAACCAAATACAAGATATAATAGGCAGATACAACTATATTCATAATTTATTCAAAAAGTATTAATATTCAAAGTGTTCCTGTCACGAATCTGGTCGGTGTCCCGCTGTCCGCTCACCACCAGATGTCACTCTCACCCCATCATCACACTCTGACTGTTGTACCACACCCCGGACTACATCTCTCGTCATGCATCACGCTGACTGCGTCAGCACATGTGACCAATCAGCAGCACCATAAAAGCCCTGGTCTTTCCCCATGCTAGTCACGGATTGTTGATAGTGTTTCTCCCATTGTTTAGCGTACTCTTGTTTCTAGTTCCTTGTGTTTTTGATTCTCTTGCTTGGCTCCCCGTTTTCGACTGATCGCCGCCTGCCTTCGGACCATCGCTCGTCATCAAGGACTATTCTCTCTCGTCTCGCCTCTGACACTCCTGTTACTGTTGATTTTGACCCTGCCTGTACGACCATGTATCTGTCTCGTCCCTATAATAAAGGCTCGCAAGTGGATCCGCTCGCCTCTCGTCCTTTACTCCGTGTTACAGTTCCGAAGCAAAACGATTGATTTGTGAGAAGAATAGATGCGATCGGCATCTCAGTCCACTGTCCTGTGTGCTGCACTGCAGTCTGTGCGTGAATTAAAAAATGTCGCCAGACGCAGCAATTTGGTTGTGAAATGCGATTGGCTCTTGGGTGTCTTGTGACCAATTGCGTTATGCTGTTGTGAAATGCCATTGGCTCTTATGTGTCTTGTGACTGATTGCATCATGCTAATGTACAGGGGTATCTTTTTGAATGAGATGTGAGCGTGTTAACCCTTTGAGAGGAACGGTCCCACATGTGGGATTTTAATTTCTGTGCCCCTGGGAGTATGGTTCTACATTTAGAACGTTCACCAGCCATTTACTTGCATGTATTTCGGGAGAAACTGGTGAATTTACGTGCTGTAAATCCAGCTGACACGACTCTCTGAACGGCAGTGCGAACAAACAATGGCGGCGCCCATCTCACGTTATAGATCATACCTTATAAAGGTTTTAAAACAGCAAAATACTCTCACTTACACATATTTGTGAATGGGAATATCAGATAGTTGAAGACATGGTAAACAAGTGTGTGAATATTTTGAATAAAAAAAGGAAAAACTAAATAAAAGCGATACATCTGTCATACAGTGCTATAGTGGCTGCACTGTGTCACATGGCAATCATGAGGCGTCGCCATGGAAACAATAAAGGGAACGTTTGAAAATAATGGTCGCCTAAAAATACTCACTCTGGGGGGTCAGATAGTATGTTTTAAACTCGGAGCAGCTGGGATCATTTTCAGCAATTAAAATCTTCTGTTATTTGCATAAAGATATGGTGTGGTTTCAGAAGACTCGGAATGCAACAGGACTTGTTTGTAATGCTTTTATACTGCTTGTTTATGGTCAGTTTTTGCAATAAATTCCTGTGCCTGTACTTATATTTGTCTGTTGCATGTTTTATATTGTTCAGAAGAGGGTAGGCTTAGGGCAAGGGTGGGGTTATGTGCTCCAATGAAAGTATACATTTATATAAAATAATTTCTATTTTTACAAATGCATGCACACGATTAACATAAGGCAAACAACTGAAACGAATGGAGGACCCTGCGTGTCGAAAAGTGCCACTAAAAGGGTACCCTGAGTGTCAAAAAGTGACACCAAAGGGGTCCTGACCAATCATCAATATGTGACCAGTACGGAGTGAGAACGTGTTGGTGTGCAAGTTAGTTTGCCAGGTAAAAATACAATTATATGTAAAATGTCATTAATGTTAACTGTGTCTGACATGAAAACTACGCTAGTCATAGTCTAAGCAAATGACACATGTATTAAAGTTCTGTTTTCTTTTTATAGTTTTCAGCAATGTTAGAATTGTGTCAAAGCTCTTGGGGGGTCCCCCCGCCCCCCAAAAAAATTATAAATAAACCTTATTGTCAGGCATTCACCACAGCCACCCACAGCAGCCGGGTCTCCTGAAGCAAGCCACACCTGCTCTCCATCACCTGAATTCTAATCATCATCACCTGGTTCCATTTAACTCCACCCTTTATAAGGCCACGCCAACACTGCTTCATTGTCTGGTCTACCGGAGATTCACTCTGCGATTGCTCTGTACGATGATTCCATCGGACTCAAATCATTCCTACAATGGACCACCAGAGTTTTCCAATGACTAGCCGCTTGCCAGCCATCTGTAACCGCTCCTCAGTCCGCCACTGGGGCTGCCTGCCCTCCAGTACCAGAACCCATGCAAGCTGACACCACTCATCTCTCACGCATCGAAAGGAATCGTAGAATGTCATCAGGATTATGTTTGTACTGTGGACATCCAGATGACTTAATTCGCAACTGCCCCACCAGTACCATTCAATCTAGAGTTGAAATCACCTCCCTTACGCAACTTCCCGTGACTCTCCACACTCCTGAAATTTCTGTGTCTGTTTCTGCTTTGATTGATTCAGGTTTCTCCGGCAACTTCATTTCGCAAGAATGTTTAGATTTACTTCAACTCACTCGTCAACGTCACAGCCATACACTCTGTCAAGACTATACAGGGAAAGCCACTGGGGCGTGGTAAAGTATGCTACTCTTCACCTTCCATCTATTTCTATTTCACAAGGAGGAATTACAGTTTCTGGTACTGGAGGAATCCACTGTCAGCATCATCCTGGGATGCCCATGGCTGAGTCTGCACAACGCAGATCTCAATTGGGACCCCTGTGACGTCATTCGCTGGAGTGACAATTGCTACGACCACTGTCTCCAAGACTTACCACTTCTGAGCTCCCCGTCAGTATCACTAGCGTCCACCCACATTGAGAGTCCTGACCCTGAAGTTTTCCCCAGGAACCCAAGGGAGCATATGGCGTTCCAAGATGTCTTCAGTAAGCAGGCAGCCACCCGTCTTCCCCCCCATCAGCCATTGAACTGCTGCCTGGGGCTCAACTCCCCAAAGGTAAAATTTACCCACTGTCCATCCCGGAGTGCCAGGCGATGGAGGAATATATTGCTGAAGCCCTTAACCAAGGATTCATACGACCATCTACCTCACCAGCCGCTTCCAGCTTCTTCTTCATGGCTTCTTCTTCACGGTCTTCGGGTATGTAATTTGGGTATGTAATAGATGCCCAAGGAGTACAGATGGACCAGGGAAAGATTCAAGCCATCCAGGATTGGCCTGTCCCAGGCACAGTGAAGGAGCTACAACGCTTTCTGGGATTTGCACACTTCTATTGTCGATTTATCAAGAATTACAGTATAATCAAGGCCCGTTTGACCTCCCTCCTGTGGGGTAAGCCTAAACATCTCGCCTGGAACCCCGTCGCCCACGAAGCATTCCATCAGCTAAAGCCTATCTTCTGCACCACTCCCCATTACACCATCCCAACCCCGAACGCGCGTTCGGGATCGGAGCGGTGATATCCCAAGTGGCTGGTGAGCCTCCTCTCCTCCATCCCTGTGCCTATTGCTCTCGTAAGCTGACTCTGGCAGAGCAAAACTACGATGGAAAATCTGGAACTTCTGGCAATCAAGTTGGCTCTGGAGGAGTGGCGTCATTGGCTAGAGGGAGCCTCACATCCATTCACCATCATCACCGACCATAAAAATCTCCAATACCTACGAGAAGCCAAACATCTGAACCCCCGGGAGGCCCAATGGGCACTATTCTTCACTAGGTTCAACTTCAAGATCACTTATCGACCTGGAACAAAAAATGTTAAGGCTGATGCTCTCTCCTGTCTGTACAACACCAAATCACCCCTGGAACCAGAGCATCCTCCCCTCCGACGTCATCCTGAGTCCCATCATCTGGGACTTAGATGAAGACATCCGTCACACCACCCTCCAGGAGCCCACTCCGCCAAAATGTCCAGAAGGTGAAACCACGCTCCCAACGTCAACACCTTCTGGACACAGTGCACGAATCTCCAGGCTCTGGACACCCAGGCAGCAGGCGGACCCTCTCGGTTCTTCAAGCTCGGTACTGGTGGCCCTGTATGCACCGGGACACCATCAGGTACCTCCTGAGTTGCTCAGTCTGTGCCAAGTCTAACACTCCCCGTTTATCTGCCTACAGGAAAACTGGTTCCTCTCCCCATACCACAGAGGCCCTGGTTCCACATAGGAGTGGATGTTGTCACGGATCTTCCAACCTCAGAAGGACACACCTGCATTCTGGTAACAGTTGACTGATTCTCTAAGGCATGCAAACTCATTCCACTACCTGGACTCCACACAGCTATGGAAACCGCTGAACATCTATTTCACCATGTTTTCCGTAATTATGGGTTGCCAGAGAAGATTGTGTCGGACCGGGGACCTCAATTCATCTCACATGTCTGGAAAGCTTTCTTTAAATTACTTGGTGTGTCCGTTAATTTGTCATCTGGTTATCATCCACAGACTAACGGCCAGACTGAGAGGAAAACACCTTTCCAGTGCGTACTCGGTTATCAGCCTCCGCTGTTTCCCTGGACGGAGGAACCCTCTAATGTTCCAGCTGTCGACCACTGGTTCCGAGCCAGCGATAGAGTCTGGGACTCTCACCATCATCTCCGAGGGGCCATCAACTGTCACAAGAGGTTTGTGGATGCTCGTAGGAGGAAGAATCTGCAATACCAACCTGGAGATAAGGTCTGGCTCTCCACCCGTGATCTACGCCTGCGACCGCCCTGCCGCAAGCTGAGTCCCTGCTATATTGGTCCGTTCAAGATCCTGAGACAGATCAGTGAAGTGACATACCAGCTCCAGCTCCCACCCAGGTACCGCATTCACCCCACTTTCCATGTATCACTCCTCAAACCATGTTTTCCCTCTGCCACAGAAACCACCGAAGCTGGAGCTGAACCCCCTCCTCCCAAAGTCCTGGAACAACCTACGATCTATACAGTTCACGAGATCTTGGATTCACAACGCCGAGGGGGTCTCATCGACTGGGAGGGGTACTGACCTGAGGAACGCTCCTGGATTGCCAGAGGGGACATCCTTGACCCGGCCCTGCTCCAGGAGTTCCACTGGAACTGGTTGTTTTTACCTTTTGTGGGCGTTTTTTAACCTTTCTAAAGCCATTCTATTTTCTGAAAGTGTGCGCTTTTGTGTCAAATTCTTATATTTAATCAATAAAGTCTGTTATCACACAAATAAAATGATCAACAAAATTCCTCTTTTCAATATAGAGGAAACACAAATGCTGCATCTGAATTGACATTTAGATGTATTTTCCCACTGTTTGTAACCTGTAGCTACAAATGAAAAATGTTTTAATATTTTAATCCTAAAACGTTGAATGCTGATATTCAATTATTTTTAAAAATGAAAAGGTACTTTAAACGAGGAATTACAACCACGAGTAGGTGTCAGTAAGTCACAGTTAATTTTGAACCGAATCATTTAAATGTTTCATTCTGTCACAAATCTGGTCGGTGTCCCGTTGTCCGCTCACCACCAGATGTCACTCTCAGCTCACCTCACACACAGACTGTTGCACCACACCCCGGACTACATTCCCCATCAGCCATTGCACTTCACCCGTGACCAATCAGCGGCGCTATAAAAGCCCTGGGCTTTCCACTTGTAAACCACGGATTGTTGAATTGTCGTATTGTATTGTTGTTATTCCCATCAGTAGCGTTTCCTAGTTTCTTGTGCCCTGTTCCTAGTTTTGATCTCTCGCCTAGTTTTCTCGTTATCGACTGTCTAGCCGCCTGCCTTTTCGGACTATCGCTCGCCTTACTGGACCATTCTCTCGTTTCGCCTCTGACACACCTGTTTGCCGTTTGCTTTGACCTTGCCTGTTTTTTGACTATGTATCTGTCTCGTCCCTTCAATAAAAGCGTGCACATGGATCCGCTCGCCTCTCGTCTCACTCACCCCGTTACAGAACAATCCGTCACAACAGGATCCAGCAGCTTCACCCCCGGACATACAGATACAGACACTGACAGGATTCTATGCCGGATAAAGCAAGGACAACGTTCACTCGAGCAGTACACCCGTGAGTTCTTAGTTTTTGCAAATTATTCCACCCAACCGGACTGTATTATAATTGAGATTTTTTGCGACGGCGCAAACGAGCACTTAAAGGCTAGACTCAGACGCGAGGGTCCACGCTCATCTTTGGCTGCTTTCTTGAACTTTGCGTTATTGTGTGTGGGCTCGCCGTGTACTGTGGGGGTCGCGAAGGAGGTACGCAACAACGCAGACAGAGCAGCCGCGCACCCCTCTCGCAGATTGGCGGTAACGCCGGATCACGACGCCACAAACAGGTTTTCCGCCTGGATCGCTCGTGAAATGGCAGCCGTGACGGAGCGTGCTCGAGCTATGGCGGCGTCAGCAGAGCCCACGCACAAGATGGCGGCCGCGCCGGAGCGCGTTAACGCGGTAGCGGCGACAGCGGTGCCCGTTCACAAAATGGCGGCCGCGTCGGAGCGCGTCCACACAATGGCGGCGACGGCGGAGCCCGTTCACAAGATGGCGGCGAGAACAGAGCTCCGTCACGTCACAGCCGCCATACAAGAGCCATTTAAAGCTGCAGTTACACTTCCTGAGTCAGGTCAAGTTTCCGAGTCAAGCCAAGCTGCAGCTGCATCTCTTGAGTCAAGTCAAGTTTCCAAGTTAAGTCAATTTACAGCTGCATTTCCCGAGTCAAGTCAAGTTTCCAAGTCAAGTCAGACTGCAACCGTGTTTCCTGTGTCAAGTCAAGCTGGAGCTATGTTTCCTGCGTCAAGTCAAGTCAGAACCGCTCTTAAGGCAAGTCAAGCTAAAACTGTGTTTCCTGTTTCAAATCAAGCCAGAACTGTTGTTCCTGTGTTAAGTCAAATTACAGCTGTCGCTTCTGTTTCAAGTCAAGTTACAGCCATCTTTCCTGAGCCACTGCACAAGATGGCTGCCACGCCAGAGCCACTGCACAAGTTGGCTGCCACGCCAGAGCCACTCCACAAGATGGCTGCCATTCCAGAACCTGTGGTCAGCACCTGGACGCCACCTGTGGTCATGATGGCCCACGTGCTGGACACACCCCTAATGACAGTATGGGCAGCTAAAATGGCACTCCTTCACGCCGCGGCGGCTACCCTGGGGTCAAGTCAGGCTTCCAAGTCAAGTCAAGCAATGGAGTCAAGTCAAGCCAAAGCTGTTGTTCTCCATGAGTCAAGCCACGACACAGCTGTTGTTTTCCACGAGTCAAGCCAAGATACAGCTGTCCCCCACGAGTCAAGCCAAGTTACAGCTGTGCTCCACGAGTCAAGCCAGGTCACAGGTGTGCCCCATAAGTCAAGCCAAGTCACAGCTGAACTTCCAGGGCCGAGTCAAGTCACCGTTGAACTTCCAGAGCCAAGTCAAGTTTCAGCCGCTGCTCCAGAGTCCAGTCAAGTTTCCAAGTCCAGTCAAGCTTCCAAGTCAAGCAACGTCAAGGCCGTGCTTCCTGAGTCAAGCAACGTCAAGGCCGTGCTTTCTGAGTCAAGCAACGTCAAGGCCGTGCTTTCTGAGTCAAGCAACGTCAAGGCCGTGCTTCCTGAGTCAAGGAACGTCAAGGCCGTGCTTCCTGAGTCAAGCAAAGTCATTGCTCTTCACAAGCCAGTTCAAGTCACCGCTGGTCTTCTCGTGTCAGATCAAGTCACCGCTGATCTCCATGAGCCAAGTCAAGTCACCATTGATCTCCAGGAGTCAAGTCAGTTCACGACTGAGCTTCACGAATCAAGTCAAGTCACGGCCAGTCTCCACGAACTAAGTCAAACCACAGCTGATCTTCATGAGCCAAATGAAGTTACTGCTGCTGTTCCAGAGCCAAGTCACGTCTCGTTTGACCTTCCAGAGCCCCGTCACGTTTCGTCTATCTGTCCAGAACCTCACCACGCCCCGCCTGACGGCTCTGAGTCCAGTCACGTCCCGCCTGACGACCCAGAGTCAGGTCACGTCCTCTCCGATGGCCCAGAGCCAAGTCACGTCCCGTCTGACCACCCAGAGCCTTCCCATGCCCCGTCCGACGGCCCAGAGTCAGGTCATGCCCCGTCCGACGACCCTAAGTCAAGTCACATCTCGTCAGACATCCCAAGATCACGGCCTATCGTGATAGCCAGCGTACTGGACCCACCACAACCTCCCGCTGCTGCTCTTCCTTTAATGGCGGTTGCCATTTGATGTGTGTGGGCTGCACACTGTGCCCCTGAGGCCACGTCTGTTCCCAAGTCAATCCCTGAGGCCACGTCTGGTCACAAGTTGGCTCCAGAGCTCCCCTCACTTGGAGAAGCCATGCCAATGCCTCCTGAGGTGTCAGCCCTGGCTGTAGATCTTCCCATGGAGGCGGCATCCCCCTATAACCTCTCTGCTTCTCCCCTTGTTCTGTCAGCCTCCTCTGTCTCTGCTTTTCCCAGGTCCCAGACCATAACGCGGTTTCCTGCTCTGTCCCAGCTCCCGCCTGGTCACAAGCCTGCTCCAGAGCTCCCGCCTGGTCACAAGCCTGCTCCAGAGCTCCCGCCTGATCTCAAGCCTGCTCCAGAGCCCCCGTCTGATCTCAAGCCTGCTCCAGAGCTCCCGTCTGATCTCAAGCCTGCTCCAGAGCTCCCGTCTGATTTCAAGCCTGCTCCAGAGGTCCCATCTGGTCTCAAGTCCGCCCCAGAGGCCTTCCCCGTCGGAGAAGCTGCGCCAATGCCTCCAGAGGTGTCAGCGTCAGCTGTAGAACCTCTTATGGAGGGGGCGTTAACCTCAAAACTCTCTGCTTCTCCCTTTCTTCTGTCTGTCTCCTCTGTCCCTGTTCTCCCCAGGTCCCAGACCATGACGCAGGTTCCAGTTCCGCCCCGGAGGGCTGCGGCACCTCCTGCTCCGCCTCCTGTTCCGCCCTGGAGGGCTGCTGCGCCTTCTCCCCCTATTCTGTCTGCCTCCTCTGTCCCTGTTCTCCCCAGGTCCCAGACCGTGACGCAGATTCCTGTTTCACCCGGGAGGGCTGCTCCGCCTCCTGCTCCGCCTCCTGTTCCATCCTGGAGGGCCGCTCCGCCTCCTGTTCCGCCTCGGAGGGCTCCTGCGCCTCCTGCTCCACCCTGGAGGGCGCCCGCGCCTCACGATCTGCCTCCGGCTCCGCCCTGGAGGGCTCGTGCGTCGCCTGCTCCGCCCTGGAGGGTTCCTGCCCTGCCGGTCCTGCCTCAATCACCGGGTCCTCCGCAGGGACCTGGTCCTCCAGCCCTCACCCTGTCTCGCTCCCGCCCCACCGCTCCCCTGGACTGTTACTCTGTTGGAGCGTCTGGAAGCCGCTCCTTGGGGGGGGGCTATGTCACGAATCTGGTCCCGTTGTCCACTCACCACCAGATGTCACTCTCGCCTCACCTACACACTCTGACTGTCACTTTGCATCTCGGACTGCATCTCCCATCCTCCACTGCTCTGATTGCGTCAGCCCCCGTGACCAATCAGGCGTTCTATAAAAACCCCGGTCCTCCTCAGTGCACTTCACGGTTTGTTGAATTATTGTATTGTTGTAATTGTTAGCGTTTCCTAGTTTCCTAGTTTCCTCGTTCCTGGTTTTGTTCTCCCGCCTGGTTATTTCGTTTGGACTGTCTAGCCGCCTGCCTTTTTGGACTATCGCTCTCGTTTATTGGATTGTTCTCTCCGACTGCCTGTGATATTCCTGTCTGCTCCCGTCTTGACCCTGCCTGTACGACCATGTCTTTGTCTCGTAATTTCAATAAAAGCTTGCGTATGGATCCACTCGCCTCACGTCTCTCACTCCGCGTAACATAATGTTTGGCTGTTAATCTTTCAGTTTCCTTTTGTTATTTTAAAAGTTGAATGTTCAGATTTTGAAGTGTTTAATGATGGTTTGGTGGTCTGGTGGTTTTGTTTGTGAGAGATTTATTAGATTTATATTAAGTCAAATTAAAAGCACAAATGGTGAAATGTTATTGAAATATATAGATTAAAAACTTAAAAAGATGTTAAACAACACTGGAGTATATTTAATCAAAATTCAGTTATCAAATGCAATATTTTATCTTTGTGTCTGATTTATTTTTGTCTTAACACCTTTAAAAAAAGTCATGGGCCTCATAAAATGGTGCAACTGGTGCAGTTGGATCCTAAATGATGTAAGAAACAAACTGAGATTTACAAAGGCGAAAGAAAGAAAGAAAGAAAGAAAGAAATCAGTGATTTCCCGAATAAATGCTGCTTGTATTTCTTTGTCCATGGTGATGAGTGCTGTACTTATTTTGAATCATAAAGGGATATTCGTGACCATTCTGTAGGTTTTTGTGTTTGTTCACATTGTGCTTGAATTTAAAATGAACTGAGATTTATAAAGATTAATGCATTTAGAAACATTTTTGTGTGTATGGATGGTTTATTAAATAGTTTGTATGGACATTTCAGAAATTCTACACACGTCTTTATAAATGAGGCCCCAGAACTCAAGCTCATATTTTATAATCAAATGTCACTCAGTGAACCATGAAAACACCTGCAGATGAAGGAAATTATGAAACTCAAACCCTGAAACATTTCCTCAGATCACTATTAGTTCTCTGTGTGTGTAGTTTTACAGTAACATGAAGCTCCTGTGAGGACGCTGAACATCGATGGAGCTGCTCTCCAGGCAATCTGGTGGGGTAGAGTGAAGCTTTGGGCAATGTGCCGCTGGGAAACCTTGGGTTCTGCCATCCATGTGGATGTTACTTTGACATGTACCACCTAACCAAGCATTGTTGCAGACCATGTACACCCTTTCATGGAAACGGTATTACCTGGTGGCTGTGGCCTCTTTCAGCAAGATAATGTGCCCTGCTACAAAGCAAAAATGGTTCAGGAATGGTTTGAGGAGCACAACAATGAGTTTGAGGTGTTGACTTGGCCTCCAAACTCCTCAGATCTCAATCTAATTGAGCATCTGTGGGATTTGCTGAACAAGCAAGTCCAATCCATGGAAGCTCCACCTTGCATTTTACAGGACTTAAAGAATCTGAAAAGATACCACAGCACACCTTCAGGGGTCTAGTAGAGTCCATGCCCTGATGGGTTAGGGCTGTTTTGGCAGCAAAAGGGGGACCAACACAATATTAGGAAGGTGGTTATAATCTTATGCTTGTTTGGTGTTTAGTATAAATGTCCTTGGTATTGTCACACCCTCTGCCACTTCTTAACTACCACCACCAGACATCACACTCATCTGAACTCTGATGTCATTGTTTTTAGGTGTTTCTCATCAGCTTAATTAGACTGACCTATGCTTGTTCACTCAGTGGCTGTTTCTCAAACGGAAGGCTGCATCCCTAGAGGTCGCTTTTGTAGGTTGCGTACTTTATAAAGAAGATCTTATTTACATTATTAACAGTTATGAATTTGGCCATTATTCTTAGTGAAGAGTAAATTGTTGTATAATGTGCTTATGACTCATGGTGTATTGCTCATTTAACTGAAATAAACCAGGCTTGATGACGTATGCAGCCTGCAAATGCGACCTCCAGAGGATGCAGCCTTCCACTTAAGTGTAGGAAGCCAGTGTAAAGTTTTGTTTGCTTTATTCTCTTGGTTTTATGACTCTGGATTTTGTAGTCTTTGCGTTCTGATCTTACACAGCCCCTGCATGTTATTTGGTTCTCTTCCTTTTTTGTGTTTGACCATTGCCTGGTCAAACGTTTTGATCACTCTCTCGTTTCTACTAATAAATCTTAGCACAGGGATTCAGACACTCACTCTCTGCCTGATGTGTCACAACTTTGTCATATAAATAGTATCTAAAAAAAAAAGCTGAATGTGTGTTGTGATTTTTATTATTTTTTTTTTTATCGTCCTCCCATCAGTAGCTGCAGTATCTGTCCGCTGTATCAGTGCAGTCACTGTGTCTCTGACTGACGGAGGTTTTTGTACGACTCTTTATCACTGTGTGAACACACCTTTACTGTTGATCCAGTGGTAAGTCTGACAGTAATAATGTCCTGTATCTTCAGTCTGGACTCCATTGATGGTCAGACTGAAATCAGTTCCATAATCAGCTCCATTTCCACTGAATCTAGATGGAGTTCCTGACTGGAGAGTTTTAATGTAATACACTAAAAGTTTAGGAGTTTCTCCAGGTTTCCGTAGGTACCAGGAGACGCAAGACTTACAGTCACCGTCTGACTGACGTCCAATGGCGCTGCTGGTTTTACAGGTCAGAGTGACTGTTTGTCCGTTCTGAACATGTTTCTCTGCTGGAGTCTGAATTGCAGTCACCTGTCCTGTAGAGTCTAAAGAACAATTAAAACACTTTTTTCCAAAATCTTGATATTTTAACTGCAAAATATCTATGCATTAAAGAACTTGATCTTACCTTCAAAATACATCCCTAAGATCAAGAAGAAGATGATGAATGTCATTGTAGTCATTGTGTGTGTTATGATAAACAGTGTCAGTGCTGTGTTAAACTCACAGCACTATAAACACTCTCAGAGCACTGAAGCGTGTGCTGACAATGCAAAGTGACTTTCACTATTAAAATCATCTAGCTGAAAACTGTAGATCAACCATAAACACATTTCAGACAGTTATCAATATTACATGAACAATTTTATTTATTAATTTATTACATGACAATTATTAAATAATATTGTCTTTTATATATTTACACTAATAAAATATCAGACCATTATTCCTACATTGATGTCCTGATGTGCTAATTAAATATTCTTAATTTTCACAGCACTATATACTATATCTATGAACCCACTGAGTCTTAAACACTTCCAGGGCACTCAAGAAGTCAGTGTCTTTTTTGAATTAACAAAATCGTATGTAATACACAACAACAAATGTTTCAAATAACAGCACACTACTCTGCTGAAAATTTAATTTAATAATTCATTACACTTTACATCATCTCAAAAATAAATAGTTATTTAAAATTTATATCAAAGTTCCTGTTTTGACTGTTTTGTCTGCTTATGAAATTAAAGTAGAAAGAGATGTTTAAAAATCACGGTTGACATTGCTGTCATTGCATTTGTGATATTGGAACTTGAAAGTCAAGCACATTGCCTTGTGGGATAGCGTATTACACATAGCATGATCTGGTGTACACTGCATATTTTGGCAAATAGTGTTCATCCAGTCATTGTTTATGTTTTTTGATTCCTTCCCAGCCAACACTTGTATGTGGGGCCCATATGGGTATAAGCTGGGCTGAAAAATGGGCCCCATATAGGATTGTCCGCAGGTTCCATAATGGCCCTATGTTAACTGCCCACATGGATTTCATATAGGATTGCACTTGCCACAAGGTGCACAAGACCCATCTCGGTCCCAGCTTTAACTCAGCTAACATTTGACTGTGGGGCCCATGTAGGTTTGAAATGGGCTGAAAAAAATAGGCTCTATATGGGATTGTCCGTGGGTTCCATAATGGCCCCATTTTAATCGCCCTCAAGGATTCTATATAGGATTGCACTTGGCGGGACGCAACTGGGCAACATGTGCAAGACCCATCTCAGTCCCAGCTTGCCAGAATGAACAAAGAATGACATAACACCTGAAGCCTGTATTGACCTTATACAGTACTGTTTGCTAAGATTTTTTGGGAAAATAAACATTACATTTCATTAATCTATTTGGTATGGAGTTTCTATTCATGCCTTGGCTCATAACATTAAGCACCATTGTCTGGTTGGGCCAGACAAAATTATAACAGACTGAAGGCTGAAAGTAGGTAATGGGTTCTGGAGAGTAAAGACAGTATATAAAGCTTTTGATCAGAGAAATTATTTGATTCAGTTCAGAGAAATTTTTATTTTACATATAAATAAAGAGTGAACAACTTTGATACAGGCTGATATTGTCTGGTGTAGGGGGCGGCATTAGGGACATAATACAAAGAATAATAAAATAATTCCTTTTTCTTGCTCTTAAGGACCTAAGATGAAAAAGCAAATAAATTATCTACCTTGTTGTGTTACACATACTGTCTCTATGTTCATGATTTTTGATTACAGTTCATAGTACATATTGTTATTTGTGCTGATCAGTGTTGTGTGTGATCGTGTTGTAGAACAGCTGCAGTATCTCACAGCTGTATCAGTGCAGTCACTGTGACTCTGACTAACAGAGGTTTTTGTACGACTCTTTATCACTGTGTGAACACCCACTTATCACTGATATAGTGTACACTCTGACAGTAATAATCTCCTGTATCTTCAGTCTGGACTCCACTGATGGTCAGAGTAAAATCTCTTCCAGTATTCGCTGTTCCACTGCCACTGAATCTAGATGGAGTTCCTGACTGGAGGGTGTTTATTTTATATATGAGGAGTTTAGGAGCTTCTCCATGTCTCTGCTGATACCAGGCTAAATAATTGTAGCGTACCTCAATGTCAATATTACACTCTATTGTAGCTGTTTGACCCTGTTTGACAGTTTTAACTTTAGGTTGAGTCAAAGTGACTCCTCTGGATTCTGAAGAGAAAATAAACACAATTAGTGTTGAAAACTACATCATATACTTTTATAAGAACACCAACACAAATGTGAAATTGTTTATGTCTTACCTTGAATAAAAGCTGCAATGGTCCAGATGAAGATGATGATGTTGTTCATTGTTGTTGTTTTGTCTTGTGTGATGATGAAGATTCTGTTCTGTTCTGCTCTCAGTCATGAAGTGTTAAACTCACAGCACTATAAACACTCTCAGAGCACTGAAGCATGTGCTGACAATGCAAAGAAGTGGGCAGGATTTACAACAGTTTGAGCTGATATTAAACTCTCTTTATGTATACTATTTTACTTTCAGAGTAATGTTAGGTCACTGAAATGACTGGATTCTTCATATCACAAGTGTAGACCGCTTTTAAAATATTTGTAAAAAGCACTAATGTCTTTATTAGTAAAATGACATACTACTATTATCTAAAAATCAGTTGTATGGGAACATGGAGCACAAACTAATGCAGGGTAAGTTGTAACACACATGGTTTAAATATTTCCACACATGCTAGCATAACCAAATGTATGGTATTTACTAGTTGCCATATCAACACAGTATGTGGTTCTTAAAGTGTGGTACTCACAGAGGTGGTACTTGGTATAAAAAGTTTGAGAACCACTGATATAGAGGAAAAAAGTGTCTTTTGAAGATATGTCTGAATATTTATTTTACCATAGTAAAAGTAAACTTATGGCTGAAGTAAATTTTCAATTTCACTGTTTAGTATTCATTTAAAATGATACAAATCTGATATTATTTTAATCCCCAATTTGTTATTGTCACGATTCGCTTGTGGGCACTCCACTCCAGACTTGTGCCACTTTAGGCTACCTAGGACTCTATTTTCCATAATCCTTCGCACCACAGACTCATCAGTTGCAGTTTTCTACTTTTCCTAGTTTTGCCCTGCCTGTGTTTTGACCCTGGACAGTTTGCTAGTTTCATGATTGTTTGCTGCCTGCCCTGACCATTGCCTGTTTGTGGATTACTCTTTGCCTCTGCCTTGGATTATACTGTTTGCTGGTGTTCGACCCTGCTTGTCTGACCACGCTCTTAATAAAAAAGGCTGCGCTCTTAATACAAAACTTTTGCTTTTATTCCACTACATTTCCTAATTAAAATGCATACTTTTACTTTGATACATTTTCCCAAAGCATATGCGTTACTTACTACAAAATAGTCAAAGGTCAGAAGACCACTGACTGCAGGAAAGCAGGTTTGACGAATCAGTGGTCTGGCGCTTCCAAGTTAGACTCCTAAAAACACCTTTGCTCATGTGCAAACAAGTGCGCTCACAACCACGGATGATTCATTTTCCACTCAAGTTGAGTCGCTTTGACATTTACATCACACTGACTGTTACACCACACCCCGGACTACATTCCCCATCAGCCATTGTGGCTATCACCTGTGTCCCATCAGAGACCCTATTTATACCCCGGACTTCCTGTCACTAGTTGCAGAGTATTGGTTTGCATTTAGCACAAAGTGTGTGTTAGCAACTGTACGGAGCCTTAAGCCTGTTCGTGTATTCTAGTCTAGTCTAGTTCCTGTATCTTGTCATACCTATGCATTGTTATTACGTCTTCTCTGTTTCGCCGCCAGCCTTTTGTAACTTTCGCCTGCCTCACGGATTATTCTATTGCCTCGCCCATCGGATAACGTTCGCCGTGGATTGACCCTCGCCTGTATTACGGAACACTCTTTGTCTTGCTGTCTATATACCTGTCTGCCATTGTCTGACACTGCCTGCTATGACCGTGTCTTTGTCGATGTCCCGGAATAAAAGTTTGCAAATGGATCCACCCGCTTCACGCTTCATCTCTCACTCCGTAACAGTCGGGTGTGCGATATACAATATATCTTCTGCAATAATATGGTAAGTGTTGTTGTGATGATGTGCGATCTGACATTATCAAGTAGGCTATATCACCAAATCACACATATAGTGCAGGCACGTTGATTTATTAGTCTATTAAAACTCAAAATTCCAGGCATTCTAAATTGTAGATGGCAAAAATGCTTCTGTATGTTTTTTTATATTTATATATAATATATAATAGTTAACTTAATCTATATCACACAAAGAGTACTGTTTTTTTTTTTTTTTGCATATGATAACACATTTAATAATCATTTTATACAAGTTCAGTAAAGCAATAAGTAACTTACATTTTAGACATAATATTGATTGTTTTTGCTCAATTTTCCCAACAAAATAGTTCCAAACAAAGATCACTTCTTTTCCATTTAGCATGTACTTGTACTTTTACGTTTAATACTTAAGTACGTTTAAGATTTAAAAAATACTTTTCGTACTTAACTACAATAAATATGACATACTTTAAAACTTTTACTAAAGTCAGGTGTGTGTGGAGGGAGGGGAGTGTATCTTTGTGTTATTATAAATGTCTGAATGTGTTTCTTCATTTGTACACATTGTTTTGAACTATACAGTATAGCTGTGTGTTGTGATCAAGGCCATCCCAAGCATGATTGCATTATTTTCCTTGAAAAAGTTTTTTTTTTTTT